>JAMXBD010000526.1:600000-876136 GCA_024138025.1 Combretum micranthum
CTATCCAAATAGGTCGGTAACCTACCAACTCATAGTAGCAAGGTATATGATCAGAAGGTCTAACACAAGGTATGCATAAAGGTTGGAAGCTACCAAGTCTCGTAATGGACAAGGAAAATTAGACATAAACTGGGAAGATCCCATTATAGTAGTGAAAAGTTTGGAATAATGGGGTATGTTGGCTTGAAAGATTGGATGGTTAGCCTATCCCATGTATGTAAAATGCTAACAACCTTAGGAAGTTTTTCATTTAATTTTGTTACAATAAAAGTTTTGTATTGTGTAGTTATTCTTTTCTTGGTATGCAATAAAGATGATGTTTCTCTAAAAAATGACATATTGTTTAAACATATCAATTTACTCAAGAAAATTAACTAACTAATGATAGTTGGTCGTTCGACGCTCTTCAGCTTGGATTGGGTAATCTCATTGCTAAAAAATGACTAAGCAACTTTGATGTAGCAAGGCAATTGAGGTTTATCTCAAATCATTGATTTACGCATGAATATCAACTTGAGATCTCCAACTATCTATTAACTTATGGAAACACCTAAGTAATTGACATCAAAAATTGAAATCCTATGCAAGAATTCAAGATTTGGAAAAATAAAGCAAAACACGCTTAGAAAAAATATTCTATTCAATTATCAGAACTGTCTTTCTCATCTTAATGTGGACAATATGTATGAAATGTCTTCTACCAAAAAAAAGAAATATTCCTAATAAATACTTAGAAAGAAAATCATAAAGAACAAAATAAACACCACATATGACATGTAAAATGTACTCTCATATCAGAAGTTATGACATAACTAAAAATTTTCATAAATAGCAAAAAATGCAGCTTTAAAGGTCTACATGAAATAATTTGCTTGAAAACTGACTTACATCACAAGCAAAGCTTGTGGGTTTTACTCAATGGCTCGTTTTCCATCGAAATGGGGTCCTGTAATGCAAAAATCAATAACTACTCGAAATTGCTAAAATTACAAAACTACTACTATTAAATTCTATGCCATTTTTCCCAAGCAACCATGCGCTATTTTCTCTACTGCATCAAACTTCCTCTAACATTGCTAAGTTGAATCTTGCTACTTTAGACTAGAAGTCTAAGTTCTTAAGCTAGATTAGGTAAACTTGTTGATAATAATTGACCAAGTGACTCTTTCTAACACGACTAAATCCTAAAGCTATTTAGTTTGAATTTGGTAAGCTCATTACTAAAAAATTGACCAAGCGACTGCCACATTGCTAAGCCTAAAGCTTTTTAACTTAGATTGGGCAAGTTCGTTGTTAAAAATCAACTGAGTGATGCCCTTTGACATCTCCAAAATCTTAGCAAAGCTTTTTAGCTTGGACCTCCCATTAAAAATGGTCATTCAATGAAAAAAAACAAAAAAGAAACGATTGAAACAAGGTAAAGGAAGAAAAATAAAAAGACCAAGAGATAAATGGTAACTTAAATCATTTTGGCTAAGAGATTAACTTTGAATGATATTACAACAGTTTTTATTGTCATTTCGATCAACTTACAAATTTACCTACAAATTATTGTCCTAAAAATTGATGAACTTAATGAATGAGTTGGTTGCTTCAAACTCCTATGACAAATGATCAGTTGCTTGGAGTTGAGTACATCATTCTTGCTGGTAGTTAAAATGGAGGAAAACATAAATACCTATCTTCTCTTTAAGTTTCATCTTCTCCCCAGTAAGAAAGTTGGATTGGCTAGAAATTATAAAGCTAGTTACCTCCACACCACACTTTGATTAAAGCTCCTCTTTTAAGTGGCTATATGCCATTGGAAAGCGTTATCTCATTGTTTAACTATCACGATGTGTCTATAATCACGTATCATAATGAAAGTAGTTTCACATCATGAAAGTTAATGAGATAACAAATGGAGAGTTTTTTCCAGTACAATCGGACCTCTATGAGAACTCAATCGCATAAAGAAATTAGACAAAAACACCACTAGAGTAAAGATGACACACTTAGGAGAGCCACAAACCTAAGAAAGTTGCACGCAATCCCAGGTTAAAAGTTTCTCTTGCTTGAAAATGAGCGTGAGCAACTATCAACCCTCTCCTTTCCATGACATTAATGTTATAAGAGATAACAAGGCTTCAAACTCCCATTATACTCTATAGTGCAAGATTTGCTACCCTGCATCATGGAGATGTTGGCAGCTATTTTGAACACGAGGATTCTACGAAAACTTTGAATCACCTAAAGAGTTGATCTATCTGGACATATTCTCTCTTTGGGAAACAGATGAAAAGGAAAATTTAAGAAAGAAGCACAACGGTAAAAAAATATGTACACGAATTTGAAAATGATAGGGTAAAAGAGGAATACCCTTTATTTATAAAGGACTTTAGGAACAGTAAAATCTTCCTAAATAACTATTGTTCAAATATGGGTCGTTTCAAAAATTTGGAGAAGCTAAAAAAAGTGTTACACCTTAAAAGCCTAAGGAGAGGGGCATTGTGATACAAGAGGGCAGTAAGTAATGCTCTAGAGCCATCGAAGACCTAGCTTAGAGGCAAAAAGGTAATTGGAAGGTGCTCGAAGAGGCCCTAGAGAAGCCCAAGGAGAGGCTTTAGGTTGAAGTTTTTTTGACAAGGGTGAGCTCTATGGCTATTTTGTAAACCAAGCATCCTGAGTTGCTACATTTGCTGCTTCTTTATAGGCCCCTGGCTTTAGAAATGAAGACCGTTGGTCTTGTGTCATAAGAAGCAGTAATGGTGGAGGTTAGTTCCTTATAGGAAGAGGGAAATCCTTTAAGCTATTGTGGGTATAGGCCTTCTAGGCTATGTTGACCTGTTTGTACCTCAAGCTTAACCCAACCCAATTTGAAAACTTAAGCCAATCTTGTAAAGTTAGACTAAGCTGCTTTATCAATAGTGGCATAGGCATACCTTTTGTGTTACTAACTAAGTTCTCCAGTTGTCTTGATAAGCACCGTGGCTTAGCTAGGTAAAGCTAATAATTAATGAGCAATCAATTGTCATGCCAACTATCTCTAACTTGTGATATGAAGATCTTAGAAATCACTATTTATGGGAGATTGCCTTCTTATTATATTGGAATACACTTCCCAAATATACTAAGATACTTAATAATGGTGATGCACTTTCCTAATTGATTAGCGCTATCATACTATAAATAAGCATTACCATCCTTTGGTACGATCATCTACTACACACATACTATACTATCAGTGTGTTGATTTTTTACCTCATGGAATACTAACAAAAGCATTAGAGCAACCATAATGGACAAATCTTCAACACTCACTAACTTTTGTCTATTTTGCAAATTAAGGCCCAATTAATATTATCCTCTATCGGTAGATCTTAGGTTAACAACACCTATATATTTATTCAAATCAAATTTAATATAAAAAATCATTATCCAATTTGATTTCTTTCGTTATTTTGATTTAATTTTATATTTCTCACCTAAATATTTTTAATTTATGGAATCTATTCAAGATCTAAGATTGATTTGGATAAGATAACTACAAAAACCTATTGAGCTTAATTGAATTTGCATTTTTTTCCCTTTTCTCTTTGACTTGTTTAGTTTTTTTTTTTTTTTTTTTTTGCCATTACTTGTTTAGGGGTTTGATAGGAAAAAAATGATGCTCAAATACGTAAATACATAAATTCAAACCTATGACCAAATGAACGTGTACCCAATTCCCATCCACTAAGCTAAATAATTGTTGAGCCATAATATTCACTTGGATCGATTTGGGCTTCTTAAATTAAAACCTAAAATTTGCCCAAACTCGTTTATTGCTAAATAACTCAAATTAGAATTTTCGTTATGAAAAAGCTAGTTTTTTTTTTTTTTTTTTGGGCCGATATGAAAAAGCTAGTCGGCATATGTGAAATATATATATATATATATATATGTTTTAGGCATATTTAATATCTATATATATATATATATATATGCATATATTTAAAAATGGCCCATTTAGATAGGATTACAAGCCCAATTCATTCATGTCTAACTTATACCAAACTTTTTCTATAAAATAATCATTCCGAGTCCAAATTTCTTTATAAAATCATAGTTAATAAAATTTAAGTAAATGCTACCAAGAAAATAAGATTATTTTATTATCATTTTTACGAACAGCGGTCATTGACTTTAAAAGATGGATTAAAAATAAATATCTAAAAAAAGGTAGATATTTTGAGGAAAGGGAGAAAAAATTTGCTTAAAGTGATTTAATTTATGATAAGTGTGAAGAAAATTATATATTTTATCTTAATTTTATATTAGGATAAATTACATCGAAAGATATTAACATTTAAGAGTCAGTTCATTTAATGTATCAACATTTTTAGTAATTAAGATAAGAGATCAGTGTTTGAGGATAAATCCATTTAAGATATTAATATTTCAAGTAATTAAAAAAAGTATAAACTTTTTGTAAAGTGAGTCAAACAAGATAATAATAATTGACTTTCATAAAAATTAAGAAAATTTAATTGAAGATTAATCCAAATATTGATGGTGCTGTCTTATTTGATTCATCTTATAAAACGTTGATTCTTCTTTATAATCATAATATATTGATATATTAAAAAAACTTACTTTCGGATGTTGATACCTTCTGGTGTTATTTTTTCTTTTTATATTATATTTGTATGTATTTATTTTTTTATAGGAAAAGTGTACCGAAAATAGAAAACACAAAATGGACAATAGTTGGAGTTAGACCCATTTAGCAAATATGAGCCCGTTGCAAGGCCTCATTCCTGCTGGATCGTGAAATCCACAAGCCCACACATCCAATGCATGCAACGGCTAAGCCCAAGTCAAATGGATTAGCAATTATAGGCCAGGAGGAATTTTCCCTCCATCTGGCACAATTTGGCACAATTCAAGAATGCCGACTTTCCATGGTTTCCATGGTTTAAGACCAGTCCACGTCCCAAGGTCGCCATGAGCCCATCACAATGAAAGCAACAAGAAGCAAAAGTCAACCACATTTCAGTACACTTCCAGCAAGTATTAAATAAATAATAGGTAGGGTCAAAGATTAAATGAGGAAATCAAATTTAATGAAGATATCGGTGGACTAAAATAACAGATTTATTATCTTTTAAATAGAGAAGGATTTGCCACATCTTATATAATACTTTCATTCTCTTTATGCCATGGTTGGTATTGGTAAGTAAGAATCATTTGGAATAAAATGAATTATAATGGAGAAATGGAGTAAGAGATGAACTGATAGATTCATTTTTTTTAGATATATAATGGAATGGAATTGATATGGTATTTGTAAAAAATATCTTTATTAATTATTGTGAATAGTAAATATGCAAGAGAATAAAAAAGTAATTACAACAATAATCATTTATAAGGAATGAATGAAATCATAATATTACTTTCTCAATGGCAGAATCAAAATCCCTGCCAAATGCAGAATCAAAATCTCTCTCAAAGTCAAAATCATCAAGTTATGAGAATCGCAATTACGACTTTTAAAAATGCGTTAAAAAATAAGAATGAGAATAGGAATTGGAATTTGGAATTGCAATTCCACTCCAAGTCCATTTCCGCATATCAAACATAACATTATAATATAAGTTTTAATTTCATTTTTTTTATTTTTTTGTTTATCCAAGGACATGAGAAATTTAGAAAATATCGGCAATGAAAAAAAAAAAAACCATGAACCCTTTTCTTGCAATGATGTATTTTGTAATTTTTATGTTGTAATTATTGTACTTAATTATGAAATGAACTGCATTAGTAAGGTTATATTTATTTAATTAAAATTTCAATCGTCCAAGTTTATAATTCATATTTTAATCAACAACATATATGTTAGTGAATGGATCTTGTAAATGTTAGGTTTAATATAAGTTTTGGTTGTAGGATGATTCAAAGGATCAATAATAAGGATAAGTTTGAAAGAGATTAAAGAGGTGGGAGAGACAATCTCAACAAGCAGATATTAATGTTGTAGTTGATGAGCAAGAGCAGGTTAAGTCACTAAAAGAAGCTGGCCATGAAGAAATGACAATAGTAATTCATAGAAAGTTCATCACATTCATTTGATGGTCTTAATCATCCACGGAGGATATTTAATGTAATTCAATAGCTAAATGGATTAAATCGAAAAAATAAAGCCTAATTATATATAATGAGCTTGGTAAGAAAAGTTAAAATTGTACAAGTTAATTTTGAGGAACTAATCCTGTACCAAACCATAACTCTCTAAATTATCCTAAATAGGTCTAATTATTTGATCCTGTTACTAATCCATATGATTATATTAATTATAATATAATTAATTTGAACTTTACTATAAAATTATTGTAGAACCAATGTAACATTTAGAAAATGTGAATTATGCCTAAATTTACTCTATTCAAAACTTTAATCCATAATTATTGCAATTCAACAATTAAACAACAACAACTAAAATACAATAAGTAAAAAGATGGAGCTAGAGAAGATCATACTGAAATTTAATGCGAAGTTCGGCCCACTTCTTAATCTTCATGGTAATGGGAGCTTCACCCACTTTATTTCACAACACAATCAATGCTCCAATGGAGCTATAAGTAAAATACTTGGGATGTGCCTTTGAAAAAAAAAAAACACTCAAGGTATAAACTCTTTTCACACTCTAAAAACTCTTAAAAAACTCTAGTGTAGTGCCTTACAGATTATTGCAAATTCATAATTTAATGGCACTATGATTTCTCACTCTTTTGCTCAAATAAAAGTAACGAATACATAAGAGACTATAAGGAAGTTAAATAAATACTTGATTGTAATTAATAAGCTCTTCTAACCTTATTCAACTATACAAAGTCTTGTATTTATAAGCTTTCCAAGGATTTAGCTATTGCCCAAAAACCACTATAATTGTCTAAGCATTAAATACTTCAACGGTTAGTTAAAAGTCATAATAGGTCCAGATCTTTTGTAATTGGTCCAAACTTTTTAAATGTTCTCTTACCCAAAAAGACATTTTATGCTAAAAAAGGTCTGAATATTTTCAAAAGGTCTAGACTTGTTGCAACAGGTCCGGACCTGTTGTGTTAGCTTGTACAAAAACAAGGTTAAGGGGTTTTGCATAGGTCGAGACCACTAAATTGATCCGGACCAATGTGCAAATACATTATATCTCATTGTGCATAAGTTTTGCTAATTTAGTACAACTTAATTTTAACAATGAGTAATTACACAATATATTTTCCATTAAAATTTATATTGAATCCATTAATTCGACAATCATATAATCCAAATTGACTCATCTACTAATTTTAAGAAACTTGAAAGTGAATTGAGAATTTCCATGAAATTGGTCTAAAATTGATTTAAAATTGATATGGAAATTAATGTTAATATTTGTTACCCAGAGATACGAACGAGTATTGCAAATTGCTAGAATAGTAACCGGTGATTGTGGATAAATTATTTGAAAAAGATGTTACTACTACAACCATGATTATCACAAATAAAAAAGCAGGCTATTTCTCATGGATCTAATAAAAAACAAATACTTTAATTCAAATATATTCTAAAAACTTTTCGTAATTAGCCAAATGATAGTACAATTATACATATTTCATTCATTGAATTTATGTCTAGGTGACATTTTTTTAATTACTTTAGATATTTTATTTTAGTGTTTTAATATTGTATTTGCAGCTAAAGAAGGAACTAGCACAATCTAATAATTAGTTATCTGATGGTGACCTAGTTCTCATTTATAATTTTTATTCAAGTGCACGACCAGCTAGCAAAATAATTGTATGCCATCACACTATACAAATAATTTTTCTTTATTTGAGGGTGTAAATATAAATCAGAAAGTTAGGGATATTATTGATGAAGACCAACAAATTCGAAATTTGCAACCAATAAAACTATATAATTATATAAACCTAAAGAGAAGAATAATAAGGTAATCAAGGCCACACATTTACCTACCTTTGTGAGTAAAGATGTTCTTATTTGGCCATAGGAGAAGGAGACCACACCGTGCATTCATAATGCTCAATAAGAATTAAATACGAAACAACCACACCTAAGACATGTCGTGGAAAAATATTTAGAAAGTAAACATCGCACTTAGGACTAACACTAGTAGTAATGTGAGTAAAATAGGTGAATTAGTTCGTTCCAGTAGAACAAGTTTTCATTACTAGACTTAGTAAGGCGAATTAATTTGTCTCGAGTTCTCGCATAAAAAGGTTGGCCAATTCAAGCCAAATGAGATGAAAATTGCCACTTAATAGAGTGAAGAGGTAATTTTCTTGTGGTAAAGCTACTCTAAACTTAAACCTTACAATGCAAAATTTACCACCAAACATTTACATATGAGAAATCTCAATAATTTATTAGATAGCTAATTATATTCAAATGAGGCGTATCTTAGATATTGGTGAACAATACCCGTATCCTTCCCTCCTTAAGCTACTATAAGATGGTTGTAATAGGTCTATTGTCTCTAAAGTTGTTGTATATGAGACTATAAAATGTGATGAGTTTGGTTGAATGATAGAATGAGACTAATTGATGGGTTAAAAAAAAATGCCAATACTAAGAGGGTCGCTCTCAATTTTTATTTGTATATATAGCTTATAGTCATCTTTTTTCATTAAAACAAGAAGAGAATTTATTTGTATTCAGTTTTAAGCACAAAAATTTCAAGGCAAGTTTTTCTTGCTCCTTTTTGTTTCCATGTTATATAAAATTACCTCTTATTTCTTGGATGCCTTCTCAAAATCAAATCATGAATTAAGCATCATGTTTAGAGTATTAGATCAGTGATAATGATATATTTGTATTATGGGTGAAACACATATTTACGACGTTGGAAAAAAAAATCAAATGCGAATAACATCATTTTTATTACACAATTATGCATACAAAAATGAATTTATTATATGCGATTTTATTTTTAACAAAAAAATTGCATGAAAAAGATGCAATTTAGTGATGTACTATAATAGAAAATTGCATGTCGTAGAAATCGCATATCATACATGCGATGTATATGCAATATATAAATTGTTAGTATTTTGGTTATTATTTTTATATGATTTATATTTATGGTTTGGATGGTTGAGCTATTGATATTTTATCATCGAGCATGTGCTTTGATTTTATTGGAATGCATGTCAAATTAGGTTTATATCTAAAAAGGAAAAAAAAAAAAACCCTCATCAAACTGATTCCATGATTACATAACTCCACTTATAGATTGACATAGAGACATGCACTATTTTAGGTGTTGCTAACTCTATTTTGTTATATTAGTTAGTTTTTGCTTTTAGAAGTAAAAATTAAAACTTTTATCATTTGCCTAACTATAGCTAAGAGTCGACGCTCAATTTCTTGTAGATATGACTTTAATTGGTTAGCTGTACTATTACATCATCTAGTATTCTTCTTAAAGATCGTAGTGGTTTTTCAAGTGTAAGCAAGAGGGGCTAAACTTTTTTACGTAGAAGTAATCTTCCTAAATGTCATCCCACTTTACACTTTTTATCTACTATGTTTGGATGCTAATTTATAGCAAATGATTATTTTGCATACAAATAATCAGATTATAGTAACTGGCCATTGATGTGCCATTTATTAGGACTCTTAAACAATTTATCCATGACATGTGACTATAAAATTTGTTCATCTTTTTTCTTAAAAACTATAAAAGATCTTTCTAAGTCGAAGGTTGTCAATTTGACTGTTTTCCATTTGCACAATTGTTTATCTTGTCACCTGGAAAAAGAAAGAGGGAAAAAAAAAAAGGAATTCCTTTTTTTGAAGATCCCAACTGCCAAAAATTTGGCCCACAAAGAGGCTATACAGCCTATAAGTGCGCCCACTTTTCCAATCCTCAATGCTATATTGTCGTTTCCCAATCTGCCACAGAGTACTGCCCTGAACACAGCAGCCCAAAAAGAAAGAACAAATTTCCTCAGGCATGAAAACCCAAGGTTGGCTTGCCCCTGCATGGCATACAATTTACATGCACACCTCCCTCTATCTCTCTCTTTCTCTGGTTGCTTGAACAAACTGGTCCCCTCCCATACAACCCATTACATTATTCCACAACCCTAACCCCAACACAGAACACAACGATTCCTCACCTTTTTCTTCAGACCATTAAAATCTTCCAGTACCCATATCCTCTAACCCCCAAGGTCCCTTTTCTTCCACCTTACCTGTAACACTCAATTATGACCTCCCTATTGTTGCTTCTGCATCATTAGTATATATCAATCTCTGATCAGACAACTACATATCCCACAGGCCACACCACACAGACCCAGCCTCCTAGCCTACCCTATGTACATATATATATATATACATAATTATAACTGGTCTCACACAACTACATTTCACTTTCACAACTTAATTATATGTCTTTGTCTAGCCTTTATTTCTCTACTCTTTAATAACATTTTTATTTTCATTACTCTTATTACTCTGCTTTGACAACCGTGTCCTATAATGCCCTGTTCTACATACTTTCCTTTTCTATAAAACACATTGGAACATGTAAACTTTTTTTTTTTGAAGTTTGAAAATCTTAAGACAAATCTTCAAGCACATCTTCTATTCTCTCTCTCTCTGTCTGTGCCTCTCTCTCTTTCTCTGTCCATTGTTTTCACTTTTCTTGTTAAATCAACCAATCAATCAAAACACATGTTTTGGACCTTTCTCTCTCAAATCCCCATCTGGGTTTTCTTCTTCTAGAACATTAACAATTCTGGGACAACCCCTTTTGTTCAAACAGCTTTATCCCTTTTTTTCCTTTCAAACACCAAAAGAAGTCAACTCATGGACATGAAGAAGGTTCCTTGCACCACAACAAAACGTGTCCTTCTGCTAATCCTCTTTCTGGGTTTGTTTGTTCATCATAGTCTTGAAGAAGAAGCAGCCACCGACACTGCCACAGACACACTGAGTGATGATGCTCCTATGCAAAAATCCGAGAAAGAAGCTCTGTATTCTACCATACAAGGGTTTGTAGGTGAATGGTGGAACGGTTCGGATCTTTATCCGGATCCTTGTGGCTGGACTCCTATACAGGTAATCTTCAACGTACATTCGCTTGTTCTTATACTAATCAGTACTATACGAAATAAAAACAAAATTGTCGTAAAATATTTATTAAATATTACATGTCACGTGATTATTAGAAGCTGTTTGCTTAATGACGTTGGTTAAATGTGTCACTAAATTTATGGCATTACTAATTATTTTACGACAAACATAGGATATTTGTTGATAAAACCATTTAAATTATTTTAACGATTTTGACAAAAAAAACAATTATTATACTGATCAACAAAATTCCATTATTTTGTGTCACCTAGTAATCAAAACCGTGTAAAAACCGTCGTATTTTAGTGATATGAATACTAATATCCTAATAGTTGGACCGGATTTGATGCATAATATATATATATATATATATACATATAAAGATGGACAGGTGTTTTTTTTTAAATAATTATATGCAAACTAAAGTATTGAAATTATATTTAGATTTGATGGAGAAAGAGACATGGCAAATGGTTACTTGTAATTGACATACTGTAATGTCTAAACAAAAATGGGTTGATGTTGATTTGAAAAATTTCCTTTAGTAATTTTTCAGTATTTGTGTTTGTTTCTCTGGCTGTTGTAATTGGTACATGATTACATTTTGAAGTAATCACTGTGTGGAATTTTCCGTATAGAAGGATCAGTTTTATTTATTTATTAAATTTTTTTTCCTTGCTGATTGGCTAAAATAGTGAATTTTCTGAAACCAATACCTAGAGATGTCGTTTCTATCACAAATGGAAGCAAACTGAAAAGACATATCCCTCATCATTCACTTTTTTTTTTTTTTTTTTTTCTTTCAATACCCTACAAAAAATTACAAATACCCAATTGGCTCGTATCCTTTGGTCAAAACATTGTGTAAACATAAACCAGTCTGAAAACCCCACATTTTTATATAAATTGCAATAAATGAAGCTAGAAGGAGTTATCGGCAAAAAAAAAAAAAAAAAGCTAGAAGGAGTTTAATAAAATCAGAATCTATTTTTTTTTAATATTTTATAAAATGGATTGAGTAGTCTATGCAATTGAAAATATGTCAGGGAACTAAATTTAAACGAGATACACTGCAATATAGTTAGCAATCTGAACCATTAATTTAAGACTAATTTAATGAACACTGTCAACCTTTTTTTTTTTTTACTATTATAGTAGGGTGTGAGGATTCGAATCTGGTATTTTTTACATAAGAGATTATAGGAGATGACATTAGGCTGTAATGTAATAAGCCAACTCGGTCAACCTAGAAAGCGACGTTTGATGGTTTTGAGATTAGAAATTGTATATAGTATTATTTATTTCTCTTTCACTTGATTTTGGTAGTTTTATGTGCAGATTGCATTTATTAGTTTGCCACTTTGGCTTATGATAAGTTATGTGGATTGGATGAATATCCTACTAACAAAATAATTTCTTTAACAAATAACAATCTCTCTTTTGTCCGAACATAAATGTACTGTACTCTTTCTTTTTTATTATTAACGAACACTCCAAATGCTACATTTAACATACTGGTTTGACACAAAATGTTTATTTTGCCTAACAGGGGGTTGGTTGTGATTTATTCAATGGATTCTGGTATGTTACTGCCTTGAGTTTTGGTCCAGTTCATGAAAATTCTCTCATTTGTGCTGATGAACCATTGTTTAGACCACAACTCTTTGAGCTTAAGCACTTGAAATCATTGTCATTCTTCGATTGCTTCCGCAACCCAGGACAAAATCCTACCACAATCCCCACCACAGGTTGGTTGAACCTTGTTGACAGCTTCGAATCCCTGGAATTTCGGGCGAATCCCGGTCTCATTGGGAATGTCCCATCTAGTTTTGCTGAACTCAGAGAGCTCCAATCACTCGTGCTGCTGGAGAATGGATTAACAGGAGAATTATCAGCTGATCTTGGCAAACTATCCGGCTTAAAGCGGTTGGTTCTATCTGGGAACAAGTTTACAGGCCAAGTTCCGGATAGTTTTGGTGGATTCAGTCAACTACTAATACTTGATTTAAGCCGGAATGCTCTGTCAGGGCACTTACCTTCATCACTAGGAAATCTGGCTTCTTTGTTAAAGCTGGACATAAGTAACAATCAATTTGAGGGGAATTGCCCAAGGAACTTGGAAACTTGAAGAAAGTGGTCTTATTGGATTTGAGAAACAACAAGATCTCTGGTGGACTAACCAAATCAATCGAAGAAATGTCGTCCCTGGAAGAGCTGGTTCTGTCTAGAAATCAATTAGGTGGAGACTTAAAGAACCTGGAATGGAACAAGCTACAGAACTTGGCAATCCTGGACCTTGGCAGCACAGGCTTAAGCGGTGAAATTCCGGAGACCCTATCGCAATTGAAGAGATTGAGATACCTTGGTCTTAGCAACAACAGCCTAACAGGAAATCCCTTACCACAGCTAGCATCTCTGCCCAACATTAATACCCTTTACTTGGATGGTAACAATCTGACAGGGGAGCTCAATTTCTCTGTATGGTTTTATAGGAAAATGGGCAGGCGCTTCGGGGCATGGAACAATCCTAACTTATGTTATTTGATGTCAACGGTGATGCTCCATTTGGGGTTAAACCTTGTCAACAACAGGAGGCAAATTTACTACAACCAAGTTCGAAAACAAACTTGGTTGATGGAAACATGGACCAAAATTCTTCATTTATGGTCTCTTTGGGATTCTCCAGCCTTGTAGTTAATGGTTTTTGGTTGCTCTTTCTCGCAGAGGTGGTAGTAATGTTTGTTCTTTTAGCAAACTAGCATCTTACCTAGTTTAGTTACTTCAAAAGGGATTGAACTTTGGGAGTATATAGAGAAGTGGGGTCTTAGTAATTGTAGTAAAGATGAATATTTGAGGAAAAAGGAATTAACTTTGCCA
The DNA here is from genome assembly GCA_024138025.1 of Combretum micranthum. Lineage (NCBI taxonomy): Eukaryota > Viridiplantae > Streptophyta > Magnoliopsida > Myrtales > Combretaceae > Combretum > Combretum micranthum. The sequence goes on from JAMXBD010000526.1 coordinate 613,981, forward strand.
ACACATTACTAACTTTTCATCTCATATTTAATGTTTCTAGTTCTAGTGGGTCCTTTTATGTATAGATATTCCTTTTCAATGTTATGATTGCTTTCTTAGTTCCAACTTTAATTCTTTACTTTTTGTGTGATATATCCTTGCTGCATTGAGTAATGAAAATTATCTACATTGACTTGATTCCAAACTAAGTGGTAAGTATTGAGTAAACACTACAAAGTTGAATAAAGGCAAAGAAATGTGCAAAAGAACCAAAGTACAAAGATGACACAGGTTTTGTCCATTTTTCATTTTTACTTCTATATTTTCAAATTTTCAATTTTTCAAGTAAGTTTTTAAAACGGACTAAAATAGGATTCTTCCCAGTCTCATTTACAAGTATTGTTAAAACTTAGAACTGCATGTTAAAATACAGAAAATAAGACCGAAACATAGGTTTTGTAGTGAAAATACTAAAAAACATTTGAATTATCCTTTTTTTTCATATATAATTTTTGGTTTTAGGAGAAACATTTTATTTTTTAGTTTTTGCATTTTAAGCACAATTATATGTCAGTTTTTTGAGCAGGTTGATCCTTATAACAAAAAGAAATGGAGATGCTATTTACTCTTTTTGAAAACTTAGTTCCTCTTTTTTTTTAGAAAAAAAGGAAAAGGAAAAATTCCATTCCATGCACTTTCTGTGGAAAAAGTGTGGACAATAGTACAAATTCCAACTTTTATAATTTGTGAACACTTTCCTACGGGAAAAATTGTAGAAAAGGGAATTTACGCAGTGTTTGGCTAGCTTTTTAAAATGGGAAATCAAAGGAAAGAAACAGGGGAAATGGAAATTAAGGAAAATGAAAATAAGTATAATGTTTGTTTTATATTTGGTTAGTTATGAAGGAAATGAGATGAAAGGGAGAGAAATAGAGTTAATGATTGACAAAATTATCCCTATGTTATATTTTTTATTAAATATTAGTGGAAGAAGAGAGATCGAGTTTTTTACCCATTCAATGTATTTCTCTTGGTTTCTTCATGTTTCATCCCAACTTCGATGGAAAGTTGAGAGGGTCCATTTTCATTTGATTTCTCTCCATATCCTCTTTTTTCCCTTCTCAGCAAACATTCCAAACACAATACTTTCATCTGGTTTCTTTCGCTTTCTTTCCGTTTCATCAGACTTCCAGCATCCAAACATAGCGTTAGTCTTTCTTTTTCTTTATGAGTATCCTTAAAGTTAGACCCTGAAATATAAAGAGCAAAACATAGTTTGTACTGAAACTACAAAATTCAATTGATGAATAATCTAACTATTGTAATTTATTTTCGTTTCACAATATATTTTTTTTTTTGTACTTTAGAATGTAAGTTTTTAAAGAAATGTAAATATATTACTTCAAAAATTTGATATGTCTCTGTAATTTAATTGTCTTCAAGAAGTGTCGATATAAGTTGATTGAAAAAAAAAAAAAAAGAAAAAAGAAATCACACCAAGCTCATTTTGAAGGTACAAGACAAACAAAATTGGGTTCTGTTGGTGTAAAATTTTGTTACAAACTCGTTTTGGTGCTGTGAAATGAGGAGGAGAGGAGCTTGTTATAAAAAAGCCTGCAATAATGTCTCTTTAAATACACAATTAAAGATGGCTATGAGGTGCAGCGTGATAGTGTTGCAGGGTCCTGGTCTACTCCCCAGCTGCAACTTTTCTTTCTTCAATCAATAATTTTCTGGTAGCTGTACTTAGGTTTGTTTAGGCAGAGGCTACAGGCTGTCCACAAATTGCCTTGTCCTTGTGGACTCTGGTTGGCTGGGGACCTCATGGTAAAACGTAAAACAAGAAATAAAAGACAGTGACAAACGTTTAATTTTATTACTTTGTCAGTTACTTGTGGCTATCTTGGTGTGCTTTTTGCATGGTTATTACCATTATTCTTGAGGCAATTAAGAACTAGGCCTCCTTTGCTGTTTTTGCTTCTTGAGGTATGATGAAGTTCCTTGGTAAATTGGACCCTTACAGGAAATTTCTTTTTACTCTTTTTACTTTTTTTCAAAGGTATTTGGTATCTAAACTTTATTAATTTGTGTAATTAATTGCTTAAAATATAAAAATATAGATTTATTGCCAAAATTTTACCCATTTTTATAATTAACTACTCAAACTTTGTCAAATTATAATTAACTATCAAAACTTTACTTAATTGTGCAATTTACTACCTTATCTGGGTATTATATATAAGTTTAAAAAGTTTGTAGATGATAGATTGATACATTTCAAATTCAAATAGTTAACTACACAAATTGATAAAAGTTAAAACACTAAATTTTACATTTATCCAATTTCAAGCACCAAGAAATCCCCACTTCCACAGTATTTAGTTGTACTTTTGGCCTTGCCTTTTGATTTGATTGCACAAAACATAAAATGCTATATTGTGGATTGAGTATTTCTACATCTGTATAGGATAATTAATAAATATACACTTGAAATCTTCGTACGGACCAGGAAGGACATCTAGAAAATAAGTGTCAGAATTTGAGACATTACAAGACCGATTTAATATGCCAAGCTAACTCTTCTTGACCATTAAAATGCGAATGTAATTGAACAGAAATTTTCAATGTTCTTTGACTCAATTATTAGTCACCCAAGTACGACCTACAATAAACTTGTTTCCCGAAGATTATTTGCCATAACATTTCCAATTTATATCGTGAAAAAAAATTATCTCTTTCAAAAAATTACATAAATACTTTTGAAATTTTTTAAATTATATAGACCTTTATTTTTAAAAAACAATATTGAAACTCCTTGAATATAGGAGGCTTCACTTTTTAATGTATAGTTGTTAATGTATAATCCCTTTGCTGACGTGAAAAAGATAAATAAATAAGTGACACATCAAATTTTGTGCTAACATGGAAAATTTAATATATATATTTTTTACCAATTAATATTCGAATATGAGAATGAGACGAGAAGACCCAATCCAATATTTTCATAAAATAATTCGAGTAAGGCCTCTTAACTTTAATGTTAAGTTGCAACAAGGATTTGAAAACCTTAACCCTAATGCCTGCATGAAATCAGTTCTCGAAACCCCATTTGTGCTAGTAATTTCCCATTCATAATATATGGAAACCCTAATCCCTTAATGGAAGACTATAAGGCAAATGGGATTTGATTGCTGTACGTTTTTATATGTTTGATTGTTATAGTTTTTATTGATGGATAATCATCTCTTTGTTTTGTAATTTGATATCAGTGAAAGAACAATGCCTTCTTTGAATTGTAAAAGCTTTTAAAATAGAGAATAAGTTTTATCATAAATATGGCAAAGAGCTACGGTTGTTTCACGAACTTATTGCTTCATTATTCATGTGAAAATTCCTTAGCAACCAAGACATTATTTCTCAACTACAGAATTCACTATTGAAACCGTTTCATGTTAAAATTTTTGATGGCTTAGAATCATTTGTGCACTATTTTCAATTTTCAATGTATATGTTCTTGAACATTTGTAGAATAAGGAACTAACAATCTTAATTTGAAAACACATTCACTAGTCTCAGTTATGCCTCGCAAACTATTTTTTTTTATGGATAAATGTTTATATTGCATCTTATTGTTTTATTGACATCCATTTTGATAGTAAAATAGTTAGATTTTTGTCCGTTGATTGTAAAAGGTTATACTTTTCAGATTGTTAGTTTAGAAACTCAATTTCATGTGAGCTTAGGGTTTGGGTTTAAGATAAGGTTACGTTTTCCCATCTTGCATCCAACTTTTAGGGATGAAAATTGGTTATATATGCTATGAAGTGTGAAAATTTGACGTGCATTTATTTATTTTTTTCATTGTCAACACATTAAAAAGTGGGACTTGATACTGTTTTAGAAGGTGTTGGCTTTTTTGTTTCTTAGGTTTATGTAAACATATGTTAAGCCTAAGATTAATAACTTCTAAAATGGTCTAACTAAAGTTATAAACAAGCGCAGTTGAGCATAACTTTTGAAGGCTCGAACTCAGATCTTTTAAAAATTATTAGTTTGTGCTTGAGTTGAATTTTTTATTGAGTCTAAAACTTAGGCTTAAGCTCAATTTGTTTAGATAAATGAACTTTATTTTAACTTCAACTTAACTCATTTACAAATGGAACTTGAGCTGAGCCTTTCATCAAACTTGAAATGAATTTTATTTAAAGCTCAAGCTTGTCCTATTTTAATTTAAGTTTTTAATATCCTAATCTTCTTTAAACCTAAAAATAATAGATAAGAGTTGTCAAGCACACATCCACTCACACATATATATAATGGAAAACTTTTTTAGTTTAACTTATATATTTGGGTCAATTTCTTTGACGGTATAAAGTTTTGTATTTAAAAAAAATTTCAATCCATAAAAGTACTTAAACTTTTTAAACTTTGCATTGATGGTCATATTAGCCGGAATTTAGCAAAAAATCTGAGCCTTACTACATGATAGGGTATCTATATTAAAAAATTAATTTTTTAATTCCAAATCAACATATTTATATTTTTTTTTTTTCCCCCTCTCTCTTCCTCTTTCGCTTCATCTCTCTCTTCCCTTTTCTTCTTCCTCTTCTTCTTCTTCTTCTTCTTTTTCTTCTTCACTACCAAAAAAAAAATAATAATTAAAAAAAAAAACCACAAATCACCTCATAATCTTTATGTTTGAAATTTAAGTATTGATTCAAACAGTTGCAAATGCAATCTTAATTGGGCAATTACACAATCTTGCCAATATAAACATGTGCTACAACTGTGAATTAAATGAAAAATGTTCGATGCTGATCAAATTTTCAGATGGATAATTTATCAAAACAAAATTAGGATGGTGTGGATGGAGATATCAATAAAACTAGAATAAGATTGGGACGATGGTAATGACTTTCAAATCATTGAATGAGGAAAATACATGAACAAATGAAAGGAACTATCATTATTAAAGAACCTATTGTAAGCCTCATAAAGAACTAATTGCTAATGAACCGTTTACAAGCTAACTTCATTTTGAGTATGAGCTAAGCCAAACTCAAAACAAAACAAGCTCAAATAACTCATGAGCAACTCGATTCAATGGCTTATCTTCCTATCACCTAACTTAGTTAAGTGAACAAACTCTAATAGAATAATTGATTTGCAAACATTATTGTATAATGATGGTAGGATGCCTGATCTTTATCATGTTTCTATATTTTAGAGATTACCTTCCTTTTTTTCCAATTAAAACAAGCAAAAAAACATTACCTTACCTATGAGTCTATGACCTACCCCTCATCTACAAGCGGTTTATTTTTAAATAACATTAGACAAAATTAGAATAATGAAATAAAATAAATTATTTAGCACTATTATATGGATGTTAGCATTAAGTGATGTTTAACAATGGTATTAAGAGGTGTTTTGAAGTTTCAATTTTTTTCCTTCTTTTCTTTTGTTTTTTCGTCTCCCTCTTAATAAAGACGTATGCAATTGACATGTTTGTTGTAAAGAGCTTCTAGTCTTGTTGAAGACATCGTCTAATCAACCATCTAACCATTTAATATTTCGATCATGGTTGGGTATTCCTACTTGGTCACCACCGCAGCAAGAATCGATCCCATGATCATGAGGGTTATGGTCCAAAGCCTTACCAACCGAGTCAATATTGTTGATTCATCAAATGATCTTTTAATAATGAGATGCTTTAATATTTTAACTTCATTCGTACTGAAAAAGGAAAAATAAAAAGTTTCAATTGTGAACACTATTTTTTTTTTTTTTTGCCTTAAATAAATCAAGTAAACTATTGCAATTAATGGACTTTAAAACCTTAAACTCAACTCTAAGAGCACCTACAACCCATGGGACCTTCAAGAGTCCTTAAAATGCCATGTGAGAATTTTAAGAACCTCTTTTTTAAAGAATCTCATCACTTTATCTAAGTCCTTCACACAAGGTTCTTTCATAACTTTTTTATAATTTTATGGGTTCCACATAATAATAAAATTTACACACAACATTTAAAAAAAAATTAGATAGCTAGGGACCGGTGCTTCTTAGAAGACCTTGACTTTGCAAACGATTGATCCTATTCATGAAGGAGAAGGACCATAACATGGGTCCTCCTTGCCTATGTTTTGCGTTATGTACTAGTGCTAGGGATGGCCCAAAGGCCTACTATAGAAAGGAGTAGTTTTTTTTTTTTTGGAAAATTTCGAATTTGAACCCTAACTTTGAGAAAAAATTCAATTAAGTACTTGAACTTAAAAAAGTTCAATTTAGTACCTAATTGAACTTTAGTGGCTATTCTTGGTACCTTAGTTAACTCTATTAGTTTGATTTATCTACGATGGATTTATAATGAATAGCTATCGAACACGTGTCACTGAAAATGAGAGAGAGAAACCTAGAAACAGAGGAAAAAAAATGAAATTGAAGAAAGGAAGAAGATGAATTGTAAATCTTTTTAAACTCATTACTATGTGATAATCTACATCAGGAAGTCAATATTTTCATTTTTTTATAACCTTTTTGATGCATTAATTTCAATATTAAAAAAAAAAAACCTAAAGAATGGAGAACCAACTTACTGGTGAAATTACTTGTCAAACAAATTAGCGACGGAGTGAATTGAACTCTAGTGGTGGTGTAGATAGAAACCAAATCCAAGTTGGAAAATATTTTGGTGATGGCTAACCTTCTAATTAACCATAGAATGGTGGTGAGATTTAGGTGGTCGAGCTTGTACTTTCTGTGTTCGGCATTTTTGCTCAAATTATTTTGAGGTAGTGTCCAAGGTGGCTAGCAAAAGCTCAAAACTCTAAAAACCAACTTACTTGGAAAGATTATCCGATAGCCACAGAATCAAGAACTTCTAGAGAGAAGTTTAGATTATTTAAAAAAGCCTATAGAGAGAGAATGCGGCATTTGTGATGCATTTTTGTTTGGGTTTTTTGTTGGTCTAGTTTTAACACTTTTTATGGGATGAAGATGGATATTCTACTGTTGTTCTTCTTTAAGCTCCATGATTTTGATTTTAATTTGATTTTGTTTATCTTCGATAATTTTGAATCAAGGTCGATCAGGGATGCAACCGGGTCGGTCATTAATGGGTTTTCAATCCATACAATTCGATAAAATCCTATAGGGTTGAATCCTATAGTGTAATAGGGTCGTGTTTGAACATAGGTAAAAAATCCTATGGGGTATTAGGGTCGGGTTTGGATACTACTAAAACCTATAGATACCTACTTTCGCGTTAGTCCTAGTAAAAAAAACTTGTAATGTAAATATATTTAATAAATGTAAACATAGTAATAGGCTATTTTAAAAAGAGGTTAGCAAAGAGAAGGCGGATTACTATATTATTAGACTATTATTTTATTGACTTAAGTTTGTAAATCTATTGAAAAAAAAAAAGTAGGGCGGGTTCAGGTTAATAATTGGGTTGAAAGTCAGGCAAGTAACCAGACAGGTGACGGTTTTAGAGTAAACCCTGTATGGCGGGTTTTAGAGTAAACCCTGTATGATGGGTTTGGATATAGAAGGAAAACCTAAGGTTATAAGATCGGTTTGATATGCCTTATAGTATAGTGGGTTAGGTTTGGATTTATGACCCTCCTGAAATCGGATCTGGTTGCATCCCTAAGGTCGATTAATTTACTACAACTCTAGATTTCATCTCTTTTTTAGTTTGATATGTTCAAAGGATTTTTATTGTAAATCTATATAAGATTATCACATAATAATGCATTCAAAAAGGTTTTTACTATTCATCTTTTCTTTCTTTATTTTATTTATGGGCTTCTCCCTCTCTCTCTCTCTAATTTCCTCTATCACATATTTGATAACAATTTGTTCTAAAATCAAAATAGACAAACCAAACTAACGGAATTAACTAAGGTATCAAGAATAACCATAAAAAGTTCAATTATGTATTAAATTAAATTTTAAAATTAAATATCAAATTAAATTTTTTTTTATGAAAGTTTGGATACCGATTTGACTTTTTTTTTTCTTTTTTACTTTGTATATATATATATATATATATTATATATTTAGAAGTCCATGATCAACATTGAAAAAAGTGGAAATGCCCAATTTCTAACTTTTAACCGGTGCCCTGTCTTGCCGACAATTTCATATTAATCACACGGATCATTGGGGTGACACAAACAGAAAAAATCTTGAGATGTGACACCAAATCAAAGGACAAACCAAGTGCTAATCGACTACCATATAACCGACAACAAATTATGCATTGCATCATTTATTCATATGTTTTAATAAGAATTTGCCATCGTGTCATTAAAATTTAAATCCCATCAGAATAATTTCAAAGTTTTTTAAATTAGTCAATTCCTTAACACAATTTTTTTTCTTACTTGTAAAATTTAATAGGTAAAATTATAAATTCACCCTTTAAACTTGACCTACATACATATTCATCTAAACTTTAATTAAGAATTTTCATTTTTTTTAATTTTTATCTATGTGCATAATTAAGAACACATCACATTTTCTGTTAAAACGATACGAATTTCTCATAAACATTTCATCTATATTCGGATTCAATTCCTAAACTTTCTCTATATGTATTTACTCCTCTTTTCCCTATCAAAATAGTTAATTATCCTTATCATGCTAATTTTTAAAAGTTAAAAGGTCAAAAATCTTAGTTGGAGGTGAATTCACGCATGGTTAAAATTTAGAGGGTGAATTTGCAATTATTCCCATTTAATATTCTCTTTCAATATCGATTCAATAGTCTCTCTCTCTCTCTCACCATTACAACGGAAGAGATGAGAAATCGAGCTTGAGACTTCTCATATGAAAGATTGAGGAAGATACTTTTAGACCACAAGGTCATTGGTGATTCAATAACCTCTTTCACAATAGGAGAATTGGCTGAGTGATGTATAATAGCTCGAAATTATTGAAAGAGCTAATAGAAATTCTTAGAAGACAATTTTTTTCTCAAGAAATTTGATTCTTACATTTTTTACGCAACTATTGTGTCTCTTTATAAACTTAAAATAATAAAGTTAACAAAATGTCAAAGGTTGATCACTAGTGGTTAAAAAATTTAATCCAAGCCAATTACCCAAAATTAAAATGCTTGCAAGTTATTGGCCTGTATATGTTTCCCTCCACTTATTTACTTGTCATTTTTTTCCCTATGGTTGGTATTTCTAATTATTGCTATAAGTTTATTTTTAGGTGGTAATTAATGGAAAATTTTATGGTCTTATAATAGTTATAACAAGATGGTCCTGCCACATTATTGGATGATTTAGATCTATTCCAAATCAAACCCTTAAATTCTTTTACACTAATTTTTTATAATCAATTTTATTATATATTAGTGATAGTATGGTCTACAGTTTCCTATTCTATTTAAATTACATAAGATTTTATATTATGTTTATAAATACGTCTGGTTTATTGACAATTAAATTAATGAATTATGGGTTTATACAGTAAAATGAGTGTTATCTCTACTCTTCCTTAGAACTTTCATGAATTTTAATCATTGTGGAGTTTGCTTTACTTCTACCAAGTAGGGATGTAAACGGGCCAGGTTCGGGTCGAGTCATTCTGTCCCAAACCCGACCCGATTATAATTGGGGTGTCCCAGAACCCGCCCCGCCCCGCCCCGATTTTTTAGAGACCCGACCCGCCCCGAACCCGACTCGTTTAATCTATTACATAATTAAATGCATCATTTTATTATGTCATTAAATTATTATCATAGTGAGGCATGTTGAGGAGGGCAAAAATTTCAATGGAGTTGATAAAGATCCTAATTTTTATTTAAAAAAAATTAGAAAACATTAAAGACAAGTAAAAATTATTAAACATGAAAACTAAATATATAAGATAAAGTCAGTAACTCAAGACATGTCATTGCCTAAAATTATTAGAAGACTTACATATATCTATATATATATATATATATATATAATACATCCAACTCAAAATAATAATAATAATAATAATAAATGATGACACTACATGACGATTTATATATGCTTGATTTATTTGTCATTATATATATAATATCTATTTTTTTTTAGAAAATTAATTTTTATACTTTGTTGTGTTGCATGGGAAAGAAATGAATTTTGAAAAAGTGGGGAAGATTGCACATGGAAATCGATTTTCTCTGGATAATTGGTTAGTGATTATTAATTGTAAATATAATTTATATCCTATCATGTGACTCAATACATGAATAACAAAATGATTATATGAAAAGCATCATTCAACTAATGAATAAGTAAATTCCTTAAACTAAAATTTTAAATTTTTTTTAATTAAATCGGGTCGGGTTTTCCCAACGGGTTATGAGTACAACCCAAAACCCGACCCTAAACCCTATAGGGTTTTTAGCGGGGCGGGCGGGCGGGTACCCTATAACAACCCCCCCGGTTGCATCCCTACTACCAAGAACCTTAACTACTATACAGACAATAGGTCGAGCTTTTGATTCAATTATATCAAGGTTCTTAGTTACATAATTCAATAGATCAAATTCAATATATATTTATGGTTCTTAAATTTGTTTAGTCAACGGGTCAAGGTCCGCGAGTAACCTTATTTTTGTGTTTCAAGGTTTTCCACATTCTCACATCATTTGGTGTAAGAACTTTGGGTCAATTAGGTTTCTTTTAGTTGATTTTATGATTAGTAAGTCATATCCAATTTTAATTCGTCCACATCTTTTATTTATTTGTCTCATATATCAAAAAGAAAAAATAATTTTTTTTAAGGTTGATTGATTTATGGTTGAGTAGAATGATGGGCATACAACATGTGGGTTACTATAGAGATTTCAGCATATCAGTTAGGATTCAAGGTAATGTTTGTTATTTATACATTAATGATTGTTGTTGAAATTCTGCATTAGAGTACATGGTAGAAAACATGGGTTTGGAAACTATTGATAACTTAATTCTTATGACTTAGTTTGTGGCAAAAGGGTATTTCAAGTAACAAAATAGGTATAGCTTACTTACTCCAAAGGTGACCATTATGAAGATATTGAAGAGGATGTTTTATTCAACGGAATTCCTAAGGATGATTGTCATATTAGTTTAGGAAGATATTACTAGTCATATCATGAAAATATTTATTTTTATTTGGAGAATGAATATTTTATTGGAAAGGGAGGAAGCAAGAACAATTTTTATACTCATACTTGAAGGTTAAGAGAAAGAACATCTCAATGGTCTAAAATATCAAGTAAGAAGTTAAGAAGATAAATGCTCATTGTTTGCAATTAGAAAAAAAAAATTGAAAATTAAAATAAAGAGCTTGAAGTTCTTAAATTTTCAAGGCAAAATGACAGAGAGTGAAAAATTTGAACATGTTAAGATACGAAAGGAAGCAGTTATAGAAATTCTAGTGGATCTTATAACGATTGAAGAATAGGTAATGGAAGAACAAAGTGTGACATCGGTGGATTAAATTTGACTTGTTCCATTAATCGAGTCTTGTAAGAAGCATTTATCTTTATTAAGCTTAGTTTTATAGGGAACATGATGTATGGGTTGAGTTTAGGATAAAATTTCATATTGTGAGTTTTGGTATAGCTTGTATGAGTTTAGTTTTTGTAAGATGATTTTTGATCCAGGTGGTAAGATTTGGGGACAAATCTTTCCAAAGAAAGGGTATTGCACGGATTTGAGATCCCTTTCATACACTTAGGATAAGAGAGTTAACAAATTGTCAAAGGTTGATAACCAATGGTTGAAATATCAACTTGGCCAATCACCTTAGACTGAACTGAAGTGCTTACAAGTTAGTTGATTTGCTTGAATTCAATATGTTAATTTACCTTATATATTTTAGGGAAAAATATAATACACATATATGACATCTGTTTTGATATTTTTAAAAACAAGTGATTTAGGTTTTTATTTTTGACACATGACTTGAGTTTTTTTACTTTCACAAATAAGTAACTTGATTTTTTTTTTTTTTTATAAATATACAACTTGTATTCTTTTCATTTTGTGTTAATAATTATAATAAGAGACATGTATTTTTTCCCCTTATCGTTTAATAATAGTATCATATGAATTCTATTAAAGTGAAAAAGTGATTATCTATTATTAACATAGTGCAAAAATATAAGTAATGTATAGGTTAAAAACAAAACTTTGCATCTGGTCACTAGTTTACAAAAGTAACAAAATTTAGGTCATGTATTTGTAAAAAATAAAACCAAGGTCTCTTGTTTACAAAAGTATCAATATATAAGTAATGTATTTGTATATATAAAAAAGAAAAGAAAATGTTTACTTGTTTGCGAAAATAACCACACACATGATATGTTTTTGTGTTTTGCCCTATATTTTATAGAATGATAGTGCGTATAGATATTTTTTACAGACACACACACACATATATATTATAATGGTGTATAGTTGAAACACTACCACATTATTTGTCTTATTTATTTAATTTTCCTTTTAACACTTAGCCTAAACTTCGCCGATAATTCAAATCAATCTCTTTACTCTTCCCCACTCTCAAGTTTATACTATGCCCTATACCCAATGCACATGGTTGACCCGGTGATTATTTTTTCAGTCATCTATGCCTAATTTGAAAATTTGGCATCACTTGAAACCCATATAAAGCCAATCATACTTATTTGTTTATTCTCCATATTTTTCTAAATAACACTTTGCATGCTTCTTTCTTTGCATTAATTTGGTGAGATGTTTACTTTTTTTCTCACGTACTTGTTTTGCTCATCGTTGAATTTTCGCAAAATAAATATTAAAGTATTGAATTATAACTTAATTAATTATCTTTTTTAAGGTTCTATACCTTCTATATACCTCTTCGATTCACCAATATTAATGTCCTAACTATTTAGTAACTGGCTAAGGTCATACGTTTACGAAGTAAGCTTTTTCTCTGGTCAAATATGGCCGAATATAAGCGATTTTCCAGCATGCACTTTCTTCCAATCTAGGGCAGAAGTTAAATGACGTGTATGGGATGATGCCAACATTTTGATACATATATGTAAAATCGTGTAGATTAAGTTTTCTTGTCCATTATTTATAGTCCAATTTTCACAACTATTTTCCAACAAAATTTTCCGTCAATATGTTTATGCCTTGGAATTTAATTTTGACACATATGTATAGGTTTGTTTGTTTATTAGAAGATTACGAATACAAACATTTTTTTTCAACTTTTTAATAAATTATTTATAAAAAATTAGATACAAATAAGAAAAAGTTAGCAGTCCTCATTAAAAATCAAATAAATTAAATATAAATGTGACTCGGATATATTTACGTATATTATTTAAAAAAATTATATATACAGATAAAAAATAAATCATTTAAAAAGACTCATAATAGTTATTAGGACAAGTGAGTAGCATGTGTACAGTTTGTATTAAAAAAATTTACTAAAGTAAAGGTTAAAAGAAAAAAAAACAAATTTCATTGTAAAATCACATCTATTAAATAGAATATAAATTTCCATATACATTGCGTATATAAGACAAAATAAAATGTGAAAAAGCGATTTACATATCGTAATTTCCTAACGCGATATGCTTGATTTCTGTTTGGATTGTTTGTTTTTCATCTGTATTTGTATCTTTTTTAAAATGATATGTATAAATATATCCGATTGGCATCTAAATTTTATCTATATTTATTCTATTTGATCTTTTGATGAGAACTGTCAATTTTTTTTATTTATATCTATTTTTTGATAAATAATTTGTTAGAAAAAAGTTTGAAAAAGTATCTGTATCTATCGAAAAAAAGCCAAAACAAACAGACCCTTAGACACACCGTCGGTAAATTTTGACCATCAAAACACTAGTCCGTTTTATTCAAATTACATATTCTGTACCGTTTGATTATGTAAAAAATTGCACTATTTTTCACATGTGGTGTCATTTACCTCCAGGCCCTCAACTATGCAAAAATAATAAAAATAGATGCCACCAAAACAATAAAAAAAAGTTGCACAGTAATTGTGAAAAGGAAAGACACTTGAAAACAATTTTTATTTTAAAGAGTCAAATTGGGACGGAGTCGGTGAATATCGCATAGTAAAAGCGGGGCGTACACATGCGTATCAATGATGCTCAGACCGATTTCTTAACGCGGTTTTAATGCTGCATTTTGATAGTTAATTTTTATTTTGATCTTATTTAATCAATTAATTCAATATGAGTCCTAAATAAAAATTAATTTCTTATTAAAACAATTAAGATACTAATATATTAATTTATCTATAATCTTTACTTTTAAGAATGCTATAGTTTTTGGAGTTTGTTTTAAAGATATCATATCCTAGGATATTAAATGTACAAAGCTTAAAAAGGAGCATAACACTTAGGAATGCAACTGGGACTTGTTTGAGACGGATATACTAAAACCCGAACTCGAACCCGAACCCGATATAAAATTAGAATCATTACATAATAAAATATTTAAAAATATCATTATAATCTTTTTTCTATTTTCGGTCCATTCCCACTTTATAGTTCAAGAAAAAAACTCTTATCATTACTCATGCAATCCTCTTTATAAAATCCCAATCATTTTCATGAGAAGAAAATCATTGAATAAAACAGTATGGCAACGAGAGTGAGAGACTTGAATTTAACGAGAGTGAGCCAAGACTAAGACTAAAAGTGGAGATCATAAGGTATTAGTCTACTGTCCTAGGGTTTTTTATTTTTTTAAATGATTTAATAAAAAGGAAAAAAATGGCTTTACAATTAATGGAGCACAGTTGGTTAATTTCAGAGTCTAATGCTAAACATAATATATATATATATATATTTAAACGGATTCGGGTTTCTCAAGGGGTTTTATGCTTGTCCTAAAAGGCATCCCAAAACCCTATAGGATTTTATGATTGATCCCAAAATCCATCCAAAACTCTATAGGGTATTACCCTATAGGGTATTTATCGGGTTGGGCGAGTCAGGTACCCTATAAAAACCTGCCTACTTACATCCCTAATAACACTGCAAATTGAAAATATGGGAAATTTTATGGTCTCGTAATTAATTTTGATGGAATCGGTTTTGTCATTATCCAACGACTCACATCATATCCAATCACGATCGAATCACTAAAATAATTAATGATCCAGTTGCTATATTTATTTTAACAGTCAGATGGTTGATTGAGCGGTCTCATCAATCGAACCTTAGAAGCTCCATGTGAATATCAAGATCAAACATTATTAAGTATAAGTAATATATTATTATTAAGCTAATTTATCTCATTAGTGTTAAAAAATACGTTACTTTATCTTAACTCTCTCTCTCACTCTTTCTCTCATAATTGTCCATATAACTTTTTTTTATTGATTTTTCTTGTCTCATATTTCTATCAATGTAACTGTTTAATAGATTTTTTTCTTCATCTTATAATTACTATGGTTCGCTCTATGTTTAATAACCATCTTATGTTTCATTTAACCACCTTACTATTATAACTATCTTTATATTTTTTGCGCATACAAAATATGCATTCCTGCTAGTGTTCTCAAAAGAGAGTAGTTTGATATTTTTATTGAGAAAATTATATAATTTCATCATGTTTTTTAATGGAACTGATCCGTGAGTTATCTAATAACTCATGTTTATGCCCAATGATAATCATATAACTGAAATATTTAATATACCAAATATTATATTTTTTTTCCTTATCAATATGTTAAAAAGTGGGACTAAATACTGTCAAAGGGTTTTAAGTGTTGGCTTTTATAAAAATAAGAGGTTTATGTAATAAAATGTTAAGCCTAAAACTAATAAGTTATGAAATCGTAGAACGAAAGTTACAAACAAATGGAGTGTAGCGTAACTTTCAAAAGGGTCGAAATCAATTTCTTTACTCTTCCCGACTGTCAAATCTATACTATGCCCAATGCATAATTGACGGTGATTATTGTCACGTTCGAAATAGGATATAGAAAATCAACGATTTTGCCACGTATAACATTTAAGTATTATACGCAAATGCTATCCTTAACTAAGTGAATTTCTAACAAATTTTAGATTAAGAAAACCTTATCTAAGTTTCATAAGTAGCAGTAAATAATCTCTCAATAATACATCAGAAACCTTACAACACAAATGTTAGATTCTCAAATTAATATTAAAACAAAATTCAACGCATCTAATGTCCAGCTTGTCGAGCCTCTAACCAACATTCAACCCATAACGGTCAAAACATCCATATTGGCATCATCATCATCACCTAAAAAAAGAAAGAAATGAGCTAAAACCTAGTACAACAGCACCACAAGCACACACGATATGATGCTATTGCACATAGAACAATCATCTATTTATATTTTTAATCAAGTTTGAGCAAATCAACGGTGAAACACTCACACTTCGGCACCATAACTGGGAACTTAGAGGTTCTAATTAGCACTAACTACTTAGGGGGTTGGTATAAGCATTCTGGATACTTATATCTCAACTCTATATCAAATAAATAGCCTTATCTAAGGGTCACAGCCGTTACTTATCTCTACTTATCACAATCCATAATATAATGCAGCTCAATTGATGCCCATGTAAGCCACACCATATTACTTCTCTCCAATTAAGATAAATGTTACCCCATTACCGTAAGCCTTGTCAGCTACGTGCCGAGTCACCTATGGTGGACTAAACGCCTAACTATCGTGCTAGCATTACTACGCAGCGTTGTCGCTCCTCGAGCCTTATCTCAAAAACTATGCAAGCACACTCAAGCAATTATTTAGGACATCTTTAAATATTAATCCATTTTAAGATGCATATCCTACCAAGCAATACCTAAGTCACTATGTACCCGCACCCAACTAGGAATATTGCCATAAACAGGTGATAGATAAGCCTCAAAACAAGAATCCGTACAAAGAATTATTTCAAATAACTTTAAAGTTATTAATTCAATCATTTATTCTTATTAAATCAACTATTAATAGATCCTAAGTCAAGTTTATATATTGTCAATTTTATTTAAGATTCCTTAAAATTCCTATTTAGGTTATTAATAACTTATAATTCTATATCATGTTCTAAGTAAGTTTTAGTTTACAGTCATCTAATATATAAAAGTTCATTTTATACTTAAACCAATCACTTAAGCTTAGGGCAAATTACATCGAAATGTCATAGTGTTTGAAGGTAAGTTCATGTTAGATCATAACATTTCGAAAAGTTCAAAAAAGTTCACAATGTTTGGAAAAATATTTTCTAAGATCTAATTAAGTATTTTGGATACATGTTAGTGAGGTATTAAAAGAATAGTTTTTTTCAATTTTAATTAAATATTTTTCCGGTTAACACGTGTCAATGGTGACCTCAATTGACTTACTTCTCTAAACGTTGTGACCTAAAACTAACTTACTCACTAAATATTGTGATCTCGTTTGAACTTTTCGAAACGTTATAACCTATAATGAACTTACCTTCAAACTTTGTAATCTTTCGGTGTAATTTACCTCTTAAGCTTACTTTATGTTTATTAAGACCTTAAGGTGATATTCCTATTAATACAACTTATAATTATACCAATAACTTCTATTAACTAAGATTACTCATTTAAAGTATAAATGGTCTATTCATATCATTAGTAACTCAACTTTACCTTTAAGTATGCCGAGGAACCTAGACTAGTTTTTTAATAAACTTATATCATCTTATAAATGATTATTTATATCTATTTTATTAAATAAATTTATAAAATCAAAATAATTAATTATTCATCTTAAAATTCATATTTTAATATGAAAATGTAATATTTACAATTATTCCATATTTCTTAATTAAAATAAATTTTATGTAATATCATTTTTAGTTTATACTTTACAAATTAAATCATGAATTAATAATCAAGAAATTATCAATTACACAAATCTTTCCTAAATTCTAGCATGCATTCATCAATATAAACTAATGCTATTCATCATTCATCATCCATTCCTAAATCATCCTAAACATGCTAATACAGTGTTGTTCCTTGTGATAATTTCTTAGATATAAGCTTTACAATTTAAAACATAAATTATTAATAAAGAAATCATCAATCACATTAGTTTTTCCTATATTCCAACACATAGACATCGTCATAAACTAATACTAATCATTTTCTATCCCTAAATCTATAGATTTAATATCAAAATTAATGATTTTATTATTCAATCATTAATCATTGCAACATAACACATGAATACATGATTATAAGTTAGATTACTTACCTATGATGAATAAAAACACATTTTTAAACTTCTACTATTTCCAATTAAAGGATTGCTTTTTGTGGAAGCTTCTTAAGAACTCCTCTTCCCTCCTTTTGATTCTTGATTATTGATTATCCTAAGATAAAGTTTGTATTAATGTTGTGATTAAGAGATTAGAGAGTTTAAGATTCTGTTCTTACCTTTTTCTCTTAATTTCTCTTGTGTAGATATCTAAATCCTAAGAGAGTTTACTTATGTTTTTCTTCTAAAAGAACTTTAAGAGTAAAACTTCTTGAAGAAGTTTTGAGAATGAGGAAAGGGAGGGAACAGGAAACTAAAGCTTTTATATGAGAGTGGAATTCCTTAAAAATATAAATTATACGTTCGAGATAGAGATTACTTTAATACCTGTTGTATTGATTAAGGTGGTTGTCACATAAATTGTCCATTATACCTCTCTTTACCTATTTTATGATATGTGATGCATATTAATTATTGTCTTCTTTTTAATAATTTTTTTTTGTAAATTTTATTAAATTTCTATTTGTTATATTATTTTATTTATTCTTAATAATTCTTTCTTATATTTATTGATTATATTTTATATATTATTGTCTATTAATATTACTATCTTTATTATTATTATTACGCTTATAACATAAATTTTTAGGATATTTGAATTATTTTTTCAGCCATCAAGGTCTAATTCATTCCAATCCATTTTGAAAATTTGATCACTTGAAACCCTTATAAAACCAAAAAAGAATCCTTCTTTTGCTTTTTCTCCATTTTTGGTTTTATCATATTTCTTTGTTAATTTATTCTTTATATTTCTCTAAATAACACTTCTATTTTGTTTCTTTATTTGCATACTTTGGTGAGATGTTTTACATTTTTTCTCATGTCCTTGTTTTGATCGTTGAATTCTCGCAAAGTAAATATTAAAGTATTGAATTGTAACTTAATCGATTATATTTTTTAAAGGTTTTATACCTTCTATATACCTTTTTCGATTCATCTACATATTAATTTTCCAACTATTTAGTAACAGATTAGAAGTTTGACGAATTAGGCTTTTCCTTTGGTCAAATATGGGTGATTAAAGTGGTTTCCGGGAACCTAGGGCAAAACGTGAGTGACTAGTGTATGGGATGATGCCAACGGTTTGACACATAAGTGTAGAATCATGAAAATTAAGTTTTTTAGTCCACTTTCCACAAGTATTTTCTTACAATTTTCTTCGTCAACATGTTTAAGCATTGAAATTTAATTTCGACACATTTAATAGTTTTTTTGACCAAAGACACATTTAATAGTTATTAAGACAATTAATATGCTAATATGTTAATTTATCTATGATCTTTATTTTTAAGGATGCTATAGTTTTGGAGTCGGTTTTAAAGATATCATAGTTTGGAGTTTTCAAACGTACAAAACTAAAAAGTTGCATAACTCTACAAATTATTAAGATCAAGAACAAACATTATTAAGTATAAGTAATGTTATCAAAAGAGAATATTTTGATATATTTATTGAGGAAATTACATGTTTCCGTAATGTTTTTAATTGGGATTGATTTGTTACGGTTGGTTTTTCTATTGGCTCAAATCTATATCTAATAATACTTAATATATCAATTACTGTATTTATTTAATGGTCAGAACAAATTCTGTTCCTATTGAATAGTATGCTATACAAAATAATAAAAATTTATTTTTGGACGACAAAAGTTCTTTTATATATGCCTGCTTGAACAACTTGTAATTTCTATCTTTTGAATTTATAGTCCCGCGTATAATTTGATCTGTTAACAATTGATTTATATTATTTTAATTAGGGTTCGGATATGATTCATCTCTCTTGCAAGATCAGTATTAAACCATTAAATTATAAGTTGATTAATACACCCTTATTTAAATTTAGATATTTACATATCAACACAGAAGATTAAAGGCTTTATAGAGTAGTCTTATTTGTTTAATTCTTTTGTCATTCCTCTCTTGGCAACCTATTTCGTTTATTTGTTTATTTGGGCATGCGCATTTCCCGTCGGCTCATGGCAAGTGACACGGAGACCGTGCGCTTCACGTCTCGCCTTGCTCCAGGCCAGCAACGCTTTCCTCTCTTGTTCGTCCTCTTAATTTTACGCGGCACTTACGTGGTCGCTCTAGGAACGGTCAAAGTTTTTGAATTTTGATTAATCGGTAATTCATTATCACTATGATATTGCAGATTATCTGCAAAATTGTGAAGAATTTTGTTAATGGGTATTTTTTTTCCCTATAATATCAGAAGGGAGACTTAAATTTGTTCCATTTCATATATGAGACCTATGATAACACAATTAATTTACATGGGATAAAGGCATGGACTGCACTTTTGGATTTTAGCAATTGGTGTACAATGTTTGATTTTGAGCAAAAAGATGCTTGTACTTTCAAAATGATGGCATTTCAGGTGCTCAATGTGATTAATTTTAAGTGTACGGAGGCACTAAAATACTTTGTTTTTAAAAGTGCATGCATTTTTTTTTTTCCAAAATAAACATTGAACACAAAATTGCTAAAATCTAAAAGTGCAAGCACTACCCATATCTTTATCCCCAATTTACATTAATAGTTTAAAATATAAAATTTTTAACGCAATTTGATACAATGATTGGGAATTAAGTACATGAAAAATGAAAAACATTTAGATACATAAAAGTATTTTTATAATCAATTTTCATTTATAAAAAATGAAAAAAATTTATAGTCTCATGGTAGTGACATTACCAGTTTTGTTACATTATTGAAATATTTAAATTTATTCCAATGATGAGCGAAATTCTTTATATATTTTGTTATATTAATATTTTACAATAAATTTAATGATAATATTACAGATGAGGCGGTGATTTAAATGGTTAAAAGCTTGGGTTTTAGGTTTCAATATTAAAATCGTTGACTGGTATGAAATGTTCCTATGCTAATTCGGTTGTTCGCAACGCACTTTTGATGTATGTAACACGTTACTAGTTCCTACTTCGTACGCGGCACCGCCTTGTATATAATCCATGTCGTGACTCTCCCATTTCAACAACATTACACAAAAAAGACTTTTCTTCTCAAAATGGCAGCTCCACCAAAAGCAAAAATTATTTCTATAATCCTCATCTTATCTCTGGCAATGAATTGTTGCTCCGCTATTCGACCCGACCCGTCAACAAGGATCTACGAAGTCCCAATGCAATTCGAAAAGTCTCGTGATCATTTCACCACACCACCACCACCACCGCCTTCACCGGATCACTAGCTTTCGATATCTAGGAAGAACATTTGGGTACTTTCCGAAAGGGTCTGAAGTGCCGTCGGGCCCATCTCAGCGCGGGAACTAGCCGTAGTTGCGTTAGATCCTCAGGAATAGAGACCTCGCTTAATGTTGTATACTATTCCTTTTTTTTTTTCACTTTTTTTACATCTTTCCATAATTTCTCTAATAGGAGTTTTTCCACGTTTGATTATGTTTAGGAAGCTTATTCATTCGTTAAATAGTTTTAGTTTTTGTCCTTTTTTAATTTCCTTTTTTCGCATTTGTATGCATACAAAATGATGCCGAATGTATAAGATATAGATTGATTGATTATACTCCACTTCTCAATGACCATATGATTCTCTTGTAAATTTTCTTTTGTTTGATGTTCATCATCTTTTACTCTCAATTTGTTTCTCGTTTGATGTATGGACAGGGTGTGTTGAATAGTATATTTTTTCATCGACATTTTATTATATTGATTTGCATTTTATTTATATCTGAAATGTTTTTTTTAATTAATTTTTTTAATAAATAATCTTATTAAAACATATATAAAATAGATATTAAACTGAGATCAAACTAACGAACCAAATGCATATATGCGAGTTTGATGTTCATTGACTTTTCAAAGAGGTTATACTTTTATCTCCCTCCAGCTTTGACCGGAAGGCGAGAAACATTACGCATGAACACATCGGCCATCTTAGAAAAGTAGACTAGGTATATATATCTTCGGAGACAACCTGGATCACGCGGCTAGATTAAAGTCCAAGCTTTCAGGTTTCCACTTTCCGGTGTTCCCTGTCCTGTCTCACAGGATAACTATGAATTTGATATGTATAACTTCATTCTTCTGGCCTTGTTCATGATGATGATTTGATATTATACTTACCAATCTCACATGTATCAATGGTGGTAAAATAATAAAGTTTGTATGTCAATATTAATGAAACATGGCCTTTAATTATGAATATGTATTCAAATGATTGATATTTATTTTCATATAAACACACATGATTTATAACACTCAAATAAATTTTTTATTTTGTCAAAAAAAATAAACCTTTTAATTTCTATATAATATGAAAAATAAACTCGAGTAACTTGCTAGCAGCTTATTATTAGTATTATTCCACGTGGCATGATGCTCTTTGATTAAATCCGACGAAAATATGGATTGCTACGATGCCGACGCCCAGGAAATATACCAACGCATTGCGATTCTACCGTTTTCTTCTGGACAAAGCAATATAATTCTACAGCTAGGTTTAATTAATAAATTTTTTTAATAAAAATCTAAAATATAAAATTCTTGGAGCCATTTTACTTTTCCATCGTGACGACTCTCTTATGTCGGTACTAACGTGGCATTTGACTTGTTCTAAATCAATTTAGCTGTTTGGACTGAAATTCTAACGAATTGACAATTGTGGTAAATTACCTTTTTCCAAGGAAACCTAATTCTCTTTCTCATGAAATTTTGACTACGTATTTGATGGTCCAGCATTTTTAAATTTTCTCAGAAATTTTTCAGTAAGAGGAACACATCATACTATTGTTACAAGGGATGCTATGCTTCTAATATTCCTTTTTGATTCATATATTTTTCGAGTCGTATGGGATCATATACAATATGATATATTCATGTGACGCAGCCAATGGATGAATGAAGGCCTGTATTATATAATAAACTTTAGGGTTAGAAGAGATCACAGATCATTGATAACGTATTATGCACTTCTTTGTCTCCAACATTTTCACTCAACCTTAGTTTCCGAATTAGCTTCTTATATAGCATTGAATAGGTGTGAGAGCACTTTATATCATTCTTTCCACTTGCATATACTTATTTAATGGTCTTCCTTTTTGTCTCTTGATCCTCTACAAAAGAATTGCTAAACCCAAATTTCTTGTAGATCTCAACTTGGAGTTTTCCACCTTTCAACCTGGTGGATTTCTTACCTATGCAATAATACAACTAGAAATGGTGGTTGAATAATCCTATGTGATAATTGCATTCATACATGTATGAGGACACTCAACTTAATGATCTAGACACATCCAACATGCTTTTTTAATCAAGCTTGGACTCTGGCTATTATTCTTGTATGAATTTTGTAGATGTATGGATTTGAGTAATGTAGTCACATGTGAGATGCATGAGTATATCGTGATACACGAGATTACATAATGATACATTAAGAATGATCAAGAGAGAGAGAAATAAGATAGGGAGGAGAAGTACGCAATCTCAATCGTTTTAAATGTATTTGTGACAAGTGGAGGAGCTTTCAAGCATCAAACTCCACTAGTAGTGATGAAAAAGTGTTTGATCTCTCCATATAGAATTTCAGCAGCATCTCAGTGCTTTTCTCTAATTTTTCTCTTCCGAATGAGGAAGGACTTAAGGTATTTAAAGAGTTTGATCATCAATGTCATGTTGGATCATGTTAATAGTCGACAGCCAAGATGTTCTATAATGAGAAAGGTTGATGACGGATAAATTGTCCAACGGGCCGTACTCCAAGCCACCATGCCAAAACTCCTATGATCAAGCTCTGTCATTTAGCCTAATGAGTCAAGCCCTAAATAAATAATAATATTTATATAATTTTAAAGCTTATTTACAAATTCATACATTTCACTGACAATGCTTTCTTACCTGGCTTCATTACATTATAGTTATGGAGGTATGTTTTGCATACACTTTAATTGCTTATATCAAGGTTTCTTTTGTTTTAAACTGCATACCTACCTTACCTAGAGTTATCAATTTCAAACATTTCATATTGATGATTCACTCTTATATCCATTATTATTTTTTTTGGTAATTCTCTTATATCCATTTTATGGATGAGATATTGCATTACTTTTATGCAATTTAACAGTGATTTAAGTCCTTTTATTGCATGTTTTCATGTGACTTTATTTTAGGGAATAAATGGGATTTATTGAAGAATTGAAGCAATTTAATCGAGTTTTCAAAGTAATTAGAGCTGATTGAAGATAATTGGAAGACTTGATCAATTTTATGCCTTCAAGTACCACCCATAAGAAGGATATTTGCAAGTTATTATAGTGAGATATATGATCCATAATTTAATTAATTGAAGATAAAATCTCATTTATGGATTTGTCATGAGAAAGATGGGTATGAACACACTCATGTTTGAAGCTATTTTCCTTTCAAAAATTTTATATTTGATATTATTTTGTAAACCTAAAGGTGCTTTAGTATATAATCAATCACATAATCTTCTAAGGAAAGATAAGAGACAATATTCCCAAATATAAATATATATATATATATATATATAGATAGGAGGAGGAAGAAGCAGAAGAAGAAGAAGAAGAAGAAGAGAATTCTTCAAAAGATTCCTTGAAAGAGAAGCAGTTGCACTCAATTACAAGAATTGCAAAGGAGGTTTTGTTGTCATATTTTTTTAGAAGAAATTGTATGATTACCGACCCATATAATAATTACCAAAGTATCAATGCTAATCGTGTTTACTAGATATGATTTAGTAATTTACAAACATTACACATAAATCCTATCTTATAGATACGATTTATGTACAAGCATAATCGCACCTAATAAATGCAATTTATGTATAAGTATTAGTGAATCTCACCTTATACATGAGGTTCACTTTAAATAATAAGGAATTGCCCTTTGAAGATATGATTCAATGCTGTATGACTTTTGGTTGAATAGCATCTCTAAAATGTGACAGTTGTATAAAGCTGTGAATGGCATTTTCACCATGTTATTCAGAGTTGTTAATTTTGTAATTAAATCATCTAATTTGTATTGAGGTGATTTTTTTTCTCAAAAAGTTTGTAGCAATGTGTTTCATTCACTCTATTTTCTTATGCCTTTTGTTTTTTTCTTTTTTACATTTCGTTAATTTCTTATATATGATGAAAACATAGTTTTCTTGCATCTAAACTTGTGGATTCTAGAATTGGCATGTAACTGATTTTTGTTTAATTTTATTTAAATCTATATTTGCATGATTTTATTAACTTGTGCTTAATGACTTATTTTCTATTTACCAATGTAGAAAGTCAAGATTAGATCTCATACATATTAGATTATCTTTGATGTATATGGGTAGATTTGCATGATTAAGTGAAGTTAGATGAAATCTTGAGTAGGGACGACATAATTTTGCTAGTTTATGATGGAATCTAATAGGGAATTCAAAAATTAGAAATAATTAATTAGTGAGTGAGTTAATTAATTAAAGCAATGAAATTTGAAGCAACCAGCTAGGAAAGTTCCAATTAATTGATAGATGAGTAGTAATTGTGGGTTTGACTGTTCTCTACTACAGTCTGCATTAGGACTTCCTATGATTAAGGAATATGACGATAAAATTAATGGGTTACATTGAAAAATTCTAGGCGTAGCAACGTTGGATATTACTTTCTTTCATTTTTTTTTATATCTATTATGATTTTTGCATCTTATTTGTTAAATTGTTAATTAGAATTTTTAATTTAAACTATCAATATAAATTTTCGATTGGATAAAAGGGTATAGGTTAATAGTAGCACACTTGTAATCCTTGTGAATTAACACTTGATTAAGTTTCTTTACTATAATACAATTAGTGCACTTACCTAATAAGTCATGCATCTGCTACCCAAACCTTTTGTAAAGAATGACATAAGATTCAAATTCTCAACTACATCCACATCCTTTGAAGCTAACCTATGGTGCTAGTTAATCTTCCTTTGTGAGCAATGAGGCATGTTAGGTGTTTGAAGCCAACTAACACCACCATGACTATCATCACTACTACTCATATCATCTAAATACTCAAAAAGAAGTGCTATGACCTATGTTAGTCTCTCTGTTAATATTACCATCTAGCTTACTTCATTTAAATGCAGTTACTTTCGGTTAACTAATTCACACTTCATGATTCATAAGAAAAGTTTGTGATTCAAACACCTAACTTTCAATTAGATTGCCATAACAACCATCATATCCGAAATCAACCTTAGATGCAACTGCTAAGTTATTTTCATGTGCCCCATGTCAACGAGAAGACTCTAACATTTGCCACACATTATAATCATCTTTAACGAGCACAACACAATAATAGACAGTGGCATCATCAACTTAGTGTGCCATCTTTTTTATGTTCATATGATTGCATAAAATATATAATAGCTATTCACTATTTACATCATTCTAAACACTAACTATTGTTACCAACCTTCTATTATATTGCATTCCATAAACTCCTTCTACCACATTTGATTTCCATAAGCATAGTACATAACTCTCATAGCCTTCACTTCCACTCACCGTTTGTCAACTCAACATATCAAGTGACCACAATGTAGAAAATACAATGGCTATCATACTTCTAACCACATGTATACTTTGTATGTTGTGTGTTTCCAAATCACACTCAACAGCTTTAATTTAACTAGAATGATCATACTCCCATTATTCAAACAATTAAGAAGAAGATGTATTAAGAAGATAGACTTCACATCAAGACAATAACATTGAGCATATGCAGTTCATCAAAACTTCTATCCAATTACAAAGAAGTAGAAAATTACCTTAGATATGAATGCATGCCTAAATTTTACACAATAAGCAAGGTGGAAATTTTCAAGTAGAATAAAATTTGGGACCAAATCTAGCTCCTTCTCCACCATAACTAGCTTGTATTCTTTTCCTCTCATTCAATAACTTAATCTTCCAATCTAAATTGATCAAATCCACATGTGATAATAATCGTCCTTACACTACACAAGATAAATCGAAGAAAGTTTTACAATAGGACTAAACCACATGAATTTGACTAATCAATCTTGTTCCAAATAAGACAATGCAAATCTAAAACTTCAAGGGCTCTTACACATTCTAATCAACAAGACCTCTAGTAAATAACCATGCACGTTATATCAAAGTGAAAGTTAAAACACTAACACACAAAAATATCATAAAATTTGGGATAAAAATTTCGTAAAATCAATTACAATCAATAATGTACTTATATTGATGCAATAATCAATACTAACACATAACCTAGAAGAAACTCAACAAAAAATTAAAAAAGAAAAGCAAAAACCTTCAATTACCACATGTAGCAAGAGAAAAATTGCATAAAAAATAACAAAAGTTTAGAGCAAGTATTGTAGCATGCATAAGGAAGAGAAACACCAAAATCTACCATAAACATGTTGAAACAATTGACGAATTTGAGAAAAAATAAGGAAAAAAAAAAGAAACGCTAGTCACTTTAGTTTATTTTCTCCAATTTAGGGTTAGGGTTTTTGGCGGATATGTTTGAAGAAACTTGCTTCAATTCAACTTCAATGAATATGAAATGTGGATGGCTATTTTAATTAGATGTATGTAGACTAAAGATCCAATCTTTTTCAAGTTCCTATGTGAAGTTTAGCCTAGTATTTTGTTCTTTTGAGAGGAAATGTCGAAGACAAACGTGGAAGATGATTTGGGTTTTTGTTTATAACCATGATGAAATATATGCTTTCAAGGGCAGATAAGACACAATTTTAAGTTTGGTGTTTGTAAGAATTTTTTCCAAGAGTTCTAACTTTTGTAACTTTTTTTTTTTGGTAATTGCATTCTTTTCCTTTAGATCCCTAAACCTTTAAACAATTTGTGTTATTTACTGGTACATGCTCATTTTACTCCTAATGATCTTAAAATTTTTAATATCTTTGCAATGATAGAATTATCATAAAGTACTTTTTTTTTTTTAAATCATGGTTCTAAAAGCACAATTTATGGGGAAACTAGCATACATGAAAAGTGAAAAATTCATATAAGATGACACTTTTGATATTTCTCTAGAAAACATGTGAAATGTTATATAAACTAATACAAATTACATAAAATGTTTTACCTTAATATAATTTTATCTATATTTACATAAATCAGTACTTTTAGAAATTGAAAAAAATAAAGAAAAAGGATAACTGAAATTGTGTCTATTGCCTAAAAAAAATTCAATTCTATTTGAAAAGTAAAAGTTTTGCAAATAAATAAGAGGAAAATGCAAATAGCTCTCCTAGAAACTTCAATGAAGGTGCATTCAGAACCCATATACTTTCAAAGATTGGAAATCAGCCCTTCAATTAGCAAATAAACTTCTAAATTTAAAAATGACCCCCTAAATTTTTGCTTTGATGTAAAAACATGGGAAAATGTTAAATTGCACAAAAGATCAATTTAGTACTTTAACTTTGAAGTGGTAAATTTAATACTCAATAAATTTTTTGCGGTCATTTTTACAACTTGTTGACGTAATTTTCTTTGTTTCTGATGTGGAAGAAACATTTTATGAGTGCTACATACTGTTAAGGGTATTGGTAACAAATCAATAACATGCTTCTCTTCTACATCTACAATAGAAGAAATAGTGTTAAAAAGATAGTAAAAATAGCCATAAAGTTTAGATACTATATTGAAACTTTGTACAAAGTTTAGGTACCAAATTTAACATTTATACTAAAGACATTTCGTAAACTTATTAAAGTGTGCTTTAGCATCCCTCAAACTTTAATTCTGGTATGTTTTTATCAAATTAAAATATCAGTGTATTTTATCTTGCCAATTATTTTATCAAAATTTTAGAGAGTTGTTTCAAATATTTAAAAATTTAAATGGCATATCCGCACTTAAATTAAAGTTTAATAATGGTGGTTATATTTGTAATTTCATTAATAAAAATGTTGTTGAAAACATTGTAACATATTTGCATGGTATTTATATACAGCACGCCTCACAGGGAAAAAAGGCAACAAAACACATATAGAAACCAATGTCACCACAAATTTTATATAACAATTTTAGAAATATAGTAGTATATTTTGCATATTGCATACATTCATTACACTAACAAAAATAATAAAATAAGAAAAAAATGCAAAAAATCTATAAAAAAAAAAAACCAAGCCGACCACTAAGAACCATACAGAGTTTGAGAATTAAAATTGTACATAATAAACATGATATGGGTAAATTGAAATCTCATAAAAGAGATGATGATGATGATGATATATCTCTTATTATTAAGGCGGAAGAGGCCATTCTACTCCACATTTTAGATAATTTGTATTAATATATATATAATGCCACACATAACAAACCTTACATGATCCAAAGCGCTCATTTTTGGAGAAAAATTAACACACATAACATATATTTCCATATTATTCTATATTTTATAGAATCAAACAGCACACAAAAAAATATAGATGACATAAATGTAATTGAAACAACACCAAATCATTTGTCTCCATTTTTTTCTATTATACTATTGCTTAAATTTCGATAATAGTTCAAAAATATAACATTGAACAAATCAACAGAAAAACATATCAAATCTCCACTTATCCCCATTCTCAAATCTATAACAAGCCCAATAGATATGGTTGACGGTGATTATTTTTCATCAATGTCTCATTCACCTATATTGATGTTCAATCGAGCTGAGATTAGAAGTTTGACTAAGTAAACTTTTCTTTGGTCAAATATTGGGTGAGTATAAGTGATTTCCAGCATGCAATTTCTTTGAACCTTGGCAAAAGATGGGAAGATGCCAGCTTTTGACACATATCTCATAAAAACAAGAAAATAAGTTTTCTAGTCCACTTTTTCATAAGTATTTTCCAACAAATTTCTCCACCAATATGTTTATACATTAATATTTTATTTAACACATATGTTATCTTTATTATGACAATTAAGATGCTAGTATTTTAAGTCATTTTATAATCTTTATATCTAAGAATGCTATATGTGCTTTTGGATTCTGTTTTAATTTTTAAATGTATCATAGTTTTGGAGTTATAGTATGTAAAGCTAAAAGATTTATAACTTTTCAAGTTGTTAAATCAAGAGTATTATTAAGTATAGGTGATACTTTTAAAAGGGAGTAGTTAATGGCAAAAAAAAAAAAAAAAGTATGTTTGATGTTTTTTCTCTCAACTTTTCAACAAATCCCCAGCGTAAAGGGGCAGGCATAGGAATAGCAACATGGCCACCCCTCCTTCCTGAACTTCTTCTTAGCATTTACTACCACAATTCCACAAATCCATCATCATCGATTTCATTATTTACAGATTTATCACTATTAGAGGTCAAACAGAGTTGGGCTTTTATTGGATCGGGCTCGGCTCATTTATTTTATAATGAGCTCAAGCCAAGTCGGCTTTTAATGAGCCTTAAAATATGCAGGCTTGAGCCAAAAGCCCATCAAGCTTTTTCGAGTCGAGCTTAAGCTTGGGCTCGTTTACCATATATAATTATTTTTTAATTATATTTATATTAAATTAATACAAATAATTTATATAATATTATATTAATAATATAATATCAACAATATATATATATATATATTAAACGAGCCCCAACGAGCATGTTCACGAGCTTGGTTTGCAAGCCCTTAACAAGCCTGTTCATGAGCTTTGCTCTCGAGTGCTTAACGAGTCTGTTTGCAAGCCACCTCGCTAGCCTGAGGACAAGCTCAGACTCCTAAACGGGCCTAAGTTAGAGCTCGAACTTTGTTTGTTTAGCTGAACAAGCTGAGCTCAAGCAGCTCACGAATAGCTTGGTTTGTTTGCAGTCCTAATCACTATATATATTGGATATAGATGCATTTTTTTCTTTGTCATCATAGTTGATCTATCTACTCTATATTTCTATCACCGTTGGTCACATCCATTGGTTTTAGAGATTCAATAGATTGAGATAAATATTGTTTTGTTTGTAGTATTTGAATAAGCAGGTGTTTTTTTCATGCATATTTTTATATTTTCCTTTTTTTTTCTTTCTTTTATATAAAATTATGCTATTCCTATTATGATATTTTATTCACTAATAGTTTCATTCTCTTAAGAGAATTTATAGCCTCCCCTATGTGTGGAACATTTTGATAGTAGAAGAGATGTACCCACTTTTATAGTTAGATTTGTATATTCCCAATTCTTTGTTTGTCATTTTATTTTATATTGACTCTTATGATTGATGTAATGTTTTTCTACTCGATGAAATTCATCGTTATTAGCAACCCAAAAAAGAAAAAAGGGAAATAGGGAGTAGTTTGATATTCATTTTGAATCGTACGCTCAACAAAATAGTATGAATACATTTATTTTTGAACAACAAAAGCACTAGTCGGTTTTTTTTTTATTTAATACTCATGCATATACATAATTTGGATTATTAATTGTTTTATATTTTAATTTGACAACGTTGATATTGTTTATATATTTATGTGTGTGTGTGATGACTATGAATAAAATAGCATGTTAAATTTAATGTAGAGATCTCTCGATCCCACCGTCATCCATGTATACTCTAATTTCTTGAATTTTAACCTTTACATATCAAGAAAGAAAATTAAAAGTTATAAAAAATAGCCATGTATTTATATATTTTAATATATTATATTTGCATATCCCATTACTCCATACTTCGAAGAAAAGCTTTAGTGAATATTACACGCCTCATATAATATATGTGTGGTAAATAACTATCAATAATTTTTTAATATGTAGTCGCATGATTGGTAAATACTTTAAAAGCTACCTATTAATTTATTTATGTGTTAAAAAATATTACTCATTAAATATTTTTCTTATTATGATTGATTTAGTATTACATGAATAAGCTTTTAAATCTTTTTCCCATTGTTCGCAACAAATTACACGAGACCGTGCACTTAACGTCTCGTCTCGCCGTAGCAAAAATTCCAAATTCACGCGGCACTAGGCACAGACGTAGTAGTCTCTAGGAAAATTCTATGTTTTTGAATTTTTGATTAATTACCACGATATAATTACATAAAAATATATATAAAAAAATACTTCTTAATATGCACTTTTATAATGCCGATTAACATTTCTTAACCATGAAAGAATATTTTACATTTATTATCTTAAGAAACTTGTGTTTTAAGTTTCTATATTAAAACATTTGACTAGTATAACATGTCAATCCCTCCTTGGTTGCTTGCGACGCACTCATGTATTTTACACGAAGGCACTTCCTAGCCTATACGCGGCACCGTCGCCTTTAAATAAGTCCAGCTCATTACTCGCATTTCACAACCTTGAAAAACAAATAGACTTTTACTAAAAAAAAATGGCAGCTTCATCAAAATCAAAGCTTATTTCTATAATCCTAATCTTATCTCTGGCGATGAGTTTTTGCTCCGCTATTCGACCCGACCCGTCAACAAGGATCCACAAAGTTCCGATGGAATTTGAGAAGCCTCTTGATCATTATTATCACCACTCTCACCATCACCAGATCACTGGCTTTCGCTACCGTGGAAGGACATTTGGGTTCTTTCCCAAAGGGGCTAACGTGCCTTCTGGTGCATCTCCACGCCATAACTAGGTGGTCAGTTCGATCTTCAAAATTAGAAACCATTGTTTAATATTACATATACTGTTCTTTTTTTCACTTTTACACCTTCCCATAATTTATCTGGTAGAAAATTTGCCAACGTTTGATTATGTCTAGTTAGGAAGATTATTCATTCGATTATTAGTTGGTTTTTTTTTTTGTCTTTTTTCCCTTTCTCATTTGTCCTTTTTTGGGCATGTGTATACATACAATATGATACCAAATTAAATGTATAAGGTGTGGTAGATTGATTTTGTAGTCACCTTCTTGATGACCGTACGATTCTCTTGTAATTTCTTGTTGATGTTCATTTTGTTTTCCTCCCGGTTTGTTACATGTTTGATGTATGTGTGTGTGTGTATCTACACACATAACTGAACACTGTGTTTGGATTGTGAGAAGCCGGATGCGAGAGGAAAAAAACGTAAGTGAAATGCGATGAAGTGTCCGTATTTGGTAAGCTGTTTTTGAGGAGAAATAGGATAAAATGAGGAGAACTAGAAGAAAAATAGTAGCCATCTTCGTTCCGTTCAAAGTTGGGTGGAAACACAAAGAAATGAATGAAAGTTGTACGCAAATGCAAAAGCATCATTGTAAAATTAATTTATTAATATTTTATAAAAATGATATAAGAATAATTTTGTTAATTATTAACTCCATTCCTCTTCTTTTCCTTCCATTTCATTTATAATAACTTACCAAATATACAATAGTAATTTAACTACTTTCGATTTCTACGTACTTTTATTTTCACTCCTTTTTTCTTTCGCTCATTTTCATTGATTTTCATCTATAAAAAATTTGCCAAGCACAGCGGAACTTCTTTGACTATTCAAAGGTTTCTGGCTACTTTTATCCTCCCTCCCATTTGCCCAGAAACTTGAACACGGCACATGAACATGTCGACATTCTTAGACATATAATATATTAATATCTAGAACACGACCTAGAACTGGAACACGCGGCTTAATAGGTCCACCAGCCCACGCATTCAGGTTTCCAGTGTTCCATCTCCCGTCTCACGGGATAACCATGAATTTGCGATGTAAAACTTGAATTTCCTGGCCTGCTTTGTCCATGAAGATGATTTCATAATTTATCGATCTCGTACTTGTTAATTATGAAATCATCTTCATGGACACCAATAAAGTTTTCATATGCCTGTGTGATATCTGACGTGTAATATCTAATAAATCTATTCGAGTATTGACTACATCCGAAGAAATTTTAATAGTTATGAATCTATGATGACGAAGCCCAGGATCGATCCACTGTTGCGTTACGATTTCAAAGACAGTATAATATAATTAGCACTGCCATTTACTTGTCCCATAGTGAGAATTTTTTTTACACTAAATTTTCAATGCTGATGTTGCGTTTGACTTTTTCACACATGAAAAGTCGGTGATAAACTTATCCCAAGAGATTTTTTTACTATTATTATTTCTATTCACCCAGAATGTATCAAGAAGTTCAATGACATGGGAAAAAAAAAAAGAGTATAAAGGTCTAGCATTTCTATGACTCTTTTTCTTATTTGAAAATTTAACTACGTACGTATTTGATGGTCAAAACATTCCAAAATTTTCTGAGTTTTTTCAATGAAATGAACACATCATACTACTTTTATTAGGAGAGCTAAATTCAAAGTTGTAGGGTCATCCTATGGTTCTAATATTCCTCGTATATTCAAATTCAATGGGTCATCTTGCGGCTCTAGTATTCCTCAGTTATTCATAATCTAGGGTTAGTACAAATTCAATGGGTCTAATATTCCTCAGCTATTCATAATCTTGGGTTTAGTACAAATTCAAGTTATATAACCAAGAATCCTGTAATTAAATAGCATGAATAGAGTCTCCAATCGAAATTAATCTGATTTGATCACTTTCTCAAAAGTTATAGTGGATAATAATTATAAAAAAACATCTTGTAAATGATATATCTTAAAATGACTATAATTATCACAATTACCACAACAAGAAGTTAATATGAAACAATTCATCTAAAAAAAAAATCATCTCCTGATGCGAAGTCACAACACGCAAGATTGAAAAGAATGTGTTTTTGACTTTTGCATACTCGATATGGAAATATACACAATAATGACAAATGCAAATAGGAAATTTCTGACACATTGTGTAAGAGAAACGTGTGATTCAGTCAAAAAAATAGAATTCAGCGCAGTCGTGGCATCAGCTCTGGGTGTTCGTTCAAAGTCGTCGAACGGGCTACACGTCTCTTACGATTATCTACATATAAATATGACAATCCAAAATCCCAGGAAAATGCATTTGCCTGTGTGTCTTGATTATAGTGATATATCCTTTTTCTTTTTATACATGCACTGATGCCTATTGGATTTTAAGACATGCCTTTTTGGTGTAATATTATTAGTTAAAATATAATGAGGGAATTGTGTGTTACCGAACATGTAAAAAGAAATTATAAAAAGAATAATTATCAAAGTATCAATACAAAATTATATTTGATATATATGATTTGATATTTACATGTATCGCACAACGTGGAAAGTATAAAGATAAACGTAATCAACACACTGATTGAATTCACAAGAACTCAATTGGAAATAAGCAATTAACGAGAAAACTCTCTCAAAAATTATAATTCAATATGATAATAGTGTCTAGGTTAACAAGAAACTAATTCCAACTATTTATACTATGAAATAAGAGCCCTAAAAAGATAATTCGTAACAGATATAGATAAGATATAGGCTGGTACAAAGCTAACAGCTTCGAAACCAGCCTTACAAATTCGCCGCTTGCTAGACATTAAGAAAGTTGGCTCATAGCCGGCAGCTCAGACTTCCAAAGCTGGCGGCTTACATCATTCTTCTAAGGCCAGCCTTTCAAGGCCGACAGCCTTTGTTCCCACGCCTCTTGAGTTGTCTCTTCGACGATTCAAATTTGCTCAAATACTCCTCAGCTAGCTTAGTTGCATCATTCTCTTCCACCTACAAAGAACTCGATCCCGATTTCTCATCTGGATACGAAGGTACATCATCAGGGAAAAGAAATAAGTCAGCAATGTTTAATGTCTTCGAGATCCCCGTGCTGTCAGGAAGTCCAATTACATATGCATTGTCGTTGATCTTCTTCACTATTTGATATTGTCCATATTTCCTAGGTTGCAACTTATTGTATTTCCAACTGGAAATTGCTCCTTTCGCAAAAACACCATCACCTGAACCCCCAATGAAAATGGCTGCTGCTTTTGATGCTTGTCTGCACTTCCTTTGTATTTTGCATTGGCTTTCTCAATCTTCTGTTTGATTTAAGATGTGGTGATTTGCCAATTTTCCGCCATGTGCCTAGTCGATGTACTGAACTTAGATGACCTTGGTAGTTCCACCAAATTATGGCATGCTGTGGTGTTTTGGTGTAAATAATAGAGAATGAAGACCTCCCAGTTAGAGCTGGGCAAGTGGGTTCAATGAGCCAACCCAGCCCGGCTCATGCGGGTTGGTGGGTTAAACGGGCCAACAAATTTTAACCCACTTTAATAAACGGGCCAAAATTTATAACCCTAACCCAAACCACATGGGCTGGTGGGTTAAACGGGCCAGCCCACTAACTTGACTCATTTAAAATTTAACAAAAGAATAATATTATACTAATAGTCTTATAATTTAACGTCATCTCTCATGATTTTTCAAGTGAAAAATACTAATATTGGATACCCCATTTCAACGAAAAAAAATATATTACTTTAATAATATTGATATATATATATATATATATATTGGCCCAAATTTGATATATATATATATATATATATATTGAAAACGTTGTAATTTGTTTTCTTTCCTAAGAACAACAATTAGTCGTAACTGTAAAAAAGTACTCTTAAATATAACTCACCAATATTCTCGATGAAATTTCAAAAGGACTATTGTTGTTTCAGTACTATCACTTAAGGTTCATACGTATCGTTACGTGCATAAGAAAAGTGTTTACGTGTCAAATCAAATTTATTTAAATGTCAAGCCCGTGGATTGTTGTCAGAATGTTTGTTATTGAATATGCAACTTTGTCTTCGCACAACTCATTGAGGACAAACAACCTATTTTAAGTTTCAAATTTAAGTTTAAAACCTATTTTAATCTTAAAAAAAAAGTGGGCCAACCCGACCCGTTGCGGGTTAACCCGCTTTAACCCGTGGGTTAAACGGGCTGGGTTTTTTTAGCCCGCTTTTAAACGGGTTGAAAAAAAATCAACCATAACCCGTTTTAAAAGTGGGTTAAATGGGCTAACCCACGGGTTATGACCCATTTGTCCAGCTCTACTCCCAGTGATCCTGTGGACTGAATTATTATAGGCGAACTTAATTTTGATGGCAGCCTGTTTGAATACTGTGCTAAGATGCAAGTGAGTGCTGAAGGAAAGATGTATTAAGGCAGCATTGGAGCTTGTTGAAGCAATTTCACCGATCTAGTTGTGTTAGGTATGGGTAATGGTTGTTTGTTTCCCTTGAATCATCTTGTTCGTTGTGGAGTTTTGAAAATTTTAATGAATTGAGTGGTACTTCAATTTTCATAAATAAATTTGTTGTAAGACCCAAGTATATTTGATTTTCAAAAGATCCAGTAAAAGGGGACTTTCTCTATTGTCTCTATGTTGTGATACTCTAATTGATTACAACTTCTTGATAATGGGTGTGGGTTTGTATTGCCAAACCACTGTCAAATGATTGCCCATATTGATGATTCTTAGATAAAGAAAAGATTTGACAGCAATGTGCTAAGATACACAATGCACCGTTCAACTGCTCCAATGCCGACGGTGCATCTTCCAACGCCGACGGCGTCTCTTCATCTTTTTTTTGGACAACTTCCCCTTGTTCACATATGTGTCATCTGTGTCGCCCGCATCAATAAAACCACATGGTATTGTGTGGAACCTATAATTTTTTAACAAGATATTAATTTTTTCTTCCTTTTTAAAACTTCAATTTTATAGTTTTTGATATGGTTTTATGTAATATGTAATACTATCTTATTTTCATATATTCAATATAAACAGCATGCTGGTTCTACAATATATAGAATCTATTTATACGTGAATGTTGAAACCTGCAATAAATACATTTGGAACCTGTTTACGTGATATTAAATAAAATAATAAACTTACATCAAATTCTAAAATTGAAATCTTTGGAGCTATTTATATATTAATTGGTATTATAATATAAACATGTCTATATAATTTGGGAGTTGAAGTATGTACATACAACCGTAGTTCTTCTAAAATATAAATAACTAGTCATCACAAAATAAAATATTACAAATCATTCTATAATAAAACTTTTTGAAATGCAGTCCACAAATAATAATCTTAAGTATTAGTGGTTGCAAAATAAAATATAGAATATTATTATTTATTATATATTAACATTATTTGATAATATTTAACAAGGTGGGTACATGACACCCCTGAACATGTATAATCTACACTATAGTGCAAGTTCCAAGCCTTTAGGCTTGTTTTTTTTAAAGAACATTTGATATGCTTTTTAAATCCTATCAAGAGAGTTTTCTCTGTGACTTTGCAATTGTTTAGCAATTGTGTGGTTAAGTTCACGTTTTGAGATTCACTCGTTGAGTGTTCTTTGTTTATCCACGCTAACTTGCTGCATCATTTACAGAGTACAAGGTACATAGTGGGTACAGGGTGTCACATGGTAGGTTTTAGGTGCAAAATTCATTACCTTATATATTATATGACAGAGTATTGGTAGTGTTTTATACCTTACCCATCTTGT
Source organism: Combretum micranthum (assembly GCA_024138025.1). NCBI lineage: Eukaryota > Viridiplantae > Streptophyta > Magnoliopsida > Myrtales > Combretaceae > Combretum > Combretum micranthum. The sequence goes on from JAMXBD010000526.1 coordinate 652,694, forward strand.
ATCTACTTAGCCCTATTACATATGTCAAATGCGACTTATGTTTGGTCAAAAGTTTTGAAAATGTAGTTGTTGGTCCTAAAAAGTAACCAAGAGGGGGGATGAATTGGTTTCTTAAATCAAAAACTTTAATTTTGCCTTTTGTAATGTTTTAATCACAACCCCAATTAGTTATAATGAAGTATGGCTTTGAGTTTGCTTTGTAATCTTAAGAAATAATAAAATGAATGAACATGAAAAATTAAAGAGAAGGGTAAGAGAAGATTGTGCAATGATTTATAGAGGTTCTGCCTTGAGCGTTAGTCCTCTCTTCCAACTCCAAGCCGAGGACCCGATATTCCACACCAATAAATTCCACTATATCCAATCAAATCTAAGAGTACAAATCATATACCAATACAATTGATTCAATTCCTTTACTTTGTCTATCTAGCTCACCAAGTTAACTACTGACCTACAAAGCTATTTATCACTCCCTCTTATCATCAATCTCACCAAAGTACAAATCAAATTGAGGAATAGAAGAATATAAAGGTTCCTCTCAAGTCAATTCGCTCAATGAAATAAAGGACGTTTATATAGGAATTTGTAAGTTCTAATTGGTGCTCTGCGTTACTTTCTGAGTTATCCTCTGAGGTCTGTGATGAAAAAATAATTGTGAATAAGTTTTCTTTCCAGAGAAGTATTTACACTTTTCTCACTTTTTTTTTTTTTATTGTATCTGATCTGGGCACATGATAAACTTTTTATATAAAGTCTTTCCAACATTCAAAACCTTCAATAAAATTGAAAGTTTAAATCTTTTTACCTTTGGATATGGATAAACAAGAGATGTATGCTCCATGTTAATCTACAACAATTTGAATTCCTTTGCTGCTGTGAGTTTCAAATGTCATTATTTGAATATTCAAACTCAAATTTCCTGTCATCTTGAAGATTCCTTGAAGTATGGAGTATGACATTGAGAAAAACCTTATCCTTTATTTAAAAATTCGTCCAAAATAAATCTCCATAAATTTCTCTTGATATTTGCTTTTAAATCTGCACCAAATCTGCATGATCTTCATCCCAAAGTATACCCTTATAATGTCCTTTTGATTTGAAAAATAAATCCCCAAAATGTCTTTCATATCCTTTAGTTTTAGGAAAATATCTTCTTTCATCTTCTACTTGAAATTTAAACTTGTACGGGAGTAAATCTTCTACTAAACAAGTTCTTGGACCTTCAAACAAATGTGACTTATCAAAGAAATCGTGCTTGAAACATTAGAACTTGCAGTAATAAAATCTGGAAGCAAATCGAATCAGCTGTCATGAGTTCTTGAATTTTCTAACAACGTAAATCTAAAATTAATTTGAATCCCCTAGATATATTGTCCAACTTTGTGGGACATTTTGAATGTATTATCTAACTATATTCAACTTTAGAGCTGGTCCTTCAAATTGATGAAAAAAATTGATAAAAATTCGTTCTATAACATGCTGCTCTTGATTTTGCAGATTTTGTCTGTGCTATAAGTTTACTCTCTGAGTTACCTTTTAAGTGTTACTATCTTCTTGACAGACCACATGTTTACTTTCTGTTTAGTCTCTACTTTAGCAATTTTTATGATTTATTCAAATTTATCTTTTGATATATTTTACGCTTGAAAGCTGTACACTTAACAACTTTGTTAGTAAACACTTATACATATTTTGTTATCTTTAAAACCAAATTAGAATACTTAACAGTAGTCATGCCTAAATCGTATATATCAAATACAATTTTATTTTGTGCACGTAAATTTCATTTATCACATGCGATTTAACATAATGTACAAAACTTTTATAGTCCCATTTGGTAAGTGCAATTTTTTTATTAATTCAAAAATCATATTTATAAGATATAATTTTGTGTCGATAATTTTATTGTTAAAATCATCTCATTTGCATTTAATTTTTTTTTTCTTTTAAGATTTGATAGATATTTGTTTAACCCAAAACATTCTACTGCTAAGTATACGAACTAGTGGATGTTATTATTATAAATTAAATAGAAGCTTTTGATGAAGCTTTGGACATAAGAAAAGCGTCGTAGAAATTATTTCATAAGCGTAAGGGCTCGTTTCTCCTCACTATTAAAAATGAGCGCGACTCTCGAGAGTACGATTGAACATAATTGTGGGCAATAAATGAATCTATAAATAGAAATGGAAAAAGACAAGTGATATTTAGGGTCTGTTTGTTTTGGCTTTTTTTCGGCAGATACAACACTTTTTCAAACTTTTTGCTAACAAATTATTTATCAAGAAATAGATATAGATAAAAAAAAGTTGACAGTTCTCATCAAAAGATCAAATAAAACAAATATAGATAAAATTTAGATGTAAATCGGATATATTTACACATATTATTTTAAAAAAGATACAGATACAGATGAAAAACAGACAATCCAAACAGACCCTTAATATAAGAAAAGATAATATTTTTACACATAATTGTGGCAATAAATAAAAAAAAAATGATATTGAATATAGCAAAAGATAATATTAGTTAAATTACATGCTTAAGGCCCAACGCCCAATCTCATCTTGCTATTGGAGAAGAGTGTGCTTAATCAAAACAATTTGAAACATAATTTTTTTTTTCTTGTATTATTATGTCTTTTATGCCGGGAGTTCTTGAATTAGTAATATGGCAATGAATTTGATATTGTTATTAATTTAAAATGAGTAAATTTTATCCTTGCCATTGAGATAACATATAGTGAAAATTTGTTTTAAGTTTTCAGGTTCATTATGTTGCATTAATGACAAATATGAGATTGAAAAATACATGATAAATTATTAAAGATTATTACATGGATGAATGTATAAATTACATGTATTAGAAAGTTAATAAGATACTGAGTAACTCGCATTAAAAATATAATATTGTATAAAATATTAAAATGTAATATAAATTTAGAGGTTTGAGAGGATACCTTAAGCCTTGTAAATATTATAAAGTGTCTGTTCAAGATATATCATTCATGTTAAAAGATAAATTCTTTGTCCAAATATTGGGAGCATTTGTGTGGAGTAGCCTTATGGTTTCTACCTACACATTTTGTATCTGTTTACCCTAATCGAAGTTTTAAAGACCTTAATTATTCCATCATATATAGTGTTGACCTTGTTAGTTATCTTTGTATTAGACACACTTTAATTATTTGATTAATAATTAAGCCATATGTTGTGACTTTTAATTGTGTTGACAACATTCTTCCTTTGTTAACTTTAACCATCACCCAAAGCATTTTGAGTTATATTAAGATGTTCATGATGTCCGAATGAAAAATGTGCGACCAAGAATATATGTGATTAAACTATGTAAAATACCATATTAATGAATTTACTAATTGCAATTACATGGAAAAATTGATAAATATTGAGCAATTTTCCTTCAAAGTTTTATATTTTAAAGTGTAATAGAATATTTCATAGGTTCCATAAGGTATTTAGTAACTTGTATCCAATAGGATACAAACTCCAAGATGATTTCTAAATATTTTAGGTTTAGTTTTGATTGGACCTTAAAGCATGTATAATGAAGCTTCTTTACATAATATTTTATACTATGGGCCTTATTATTATTTTTTTGAGGTTTTTAACCATTTTAATAAGGTTCTTGCACTTTTAAGATCCTTCATTCTATTTCTTTTACAAATATCAGGATAAATTAATACAAAAATAAATAGATATCATATAAGGTATCAAATGATACATAGGAACACTAAAATGAAGGAATTCGGATAAAATAGAGGTCTTTAGTTAGGGGTGTACACAGTATGGTTTGGTTCGATTTGCTCCTCGAATTGAACCATACTACATTTTATGATTCGATTTTTCTTTTAAATTTGAAACTAATTTTACGGTTTGGCTCTTAATTTTTTCGAACCTAAAAAAACGGTTTGGTACTGTTCGATTTATGGTTCGCATTGTTTTTATTCATAAAATAAAAAATATATGCTATCAAAAAAATTCCGTTACATATTTCTTATCAATAATGCGAGTATAAACATTAATTTTTAAAATTAATCATTTACCAAATAAACATATAAAACTTATAGGAAGGAAGGAAGGGATTTCAATCATTATAAAATTATAATAATGAATGTTTAATTTTTTTAATTATTTTGAATTATGATGGTATACTAGACCATGTCCCAATATAAGACACAAAATTTAATTCTTTGTATGCTTCTAACTACTATATTATTAATTTTATAAATCAATAAGTAACTAAATAATAGAATTAAATTAATTAGTAAAAAAAAGGAAAAAAATATTCATAAGTTAGAATACTATAGGCTAAAATCTAAAATCTATCTTATTTGTAGACAACATAACAATTAAAACATAATATGATAAATCTGATTTTATTCTCATGATGATTTATATCTAAGTCACAAATTTTAAAAACAATTAATTTTTTTAATGAAATAATTCCAAGTGAAAATAATATGTTTAATTTTTTTTTTAAATATGTAAAACAGTTCGGTTCGGTTCGGTTCAGGACCCATAAATCGTTTGCTCTTCAAAGAAATGAACTATGAAGCGAACCGTTTAAAAAAGAATCGAAATTTCAGTCTGGTTCGGTCGATTTTTTGCACAGCCCTATCTTTAATCACAGCCAGGACATTTAAGGCCACTTAAATAAGATTTTTACTATTGTACCTGCTCTAATGGGCATAGAAATTATGCTCTCTCCACCTTGCAATCATTGAATTCAATTAGAAATTCAGGGATCTTAATTATTGCATTTTATAATGTTCATCTTATTAGTCATCTCTTTACCAGATGCACATATCAGGCACACTTTAATGATTTAATCAGTTAAACGACATGTCTGTTTTGACTTTGATATTCTTAAACAATATTTTTTTCCATTGTTAACTTCAAAGCCATCGCCCAAAGCACATTTGTTCCCTTTGACTATGTTTTGTTCCTCATTATTTCGAACACTTGGTTACTCTACGCATGGTGCGGGTGGCGCGTTTTAAATAGACTCTAGGCAGAAAATTGGCAAGGAAGACTAAGAGTCCACGCTTATTAGGGTTCCTAAATCTTCTCAAATGCTCTCTTCTTTTTCTATTTTTATTTTCTAAGAGCAAGACAGCACTAGAGTAGCAGCACATGGAACAAGTTAATGATAAAGAGCAATGAAGTAAGGCGCAGATACAGCTAACCTGTCGGAAGTTGGAACTTGGGAATACACGTTTTCCGGTTGAATTAATCAAAAATGGAATCCAACGATGAGAAAGGATGACTCATTCAAATATTAGATTGCGTCAACAGGGATTTGATTGTAATTGACTCTGCTTGATTTTATTTTACGAGGTTCGTGAGTCCTGGTATAATTCAAAGTAAACCACTAAGAAAATTAGTCATATTATTATTATTGTTTTGTTTTTCAATTTAGTATGTATGTGTTGTTTTTTATGTATGAGAGTGTAGCCGCTTGAAAATTATTGCAATAGTTGAAAATGATAGCAAAAAACAGAATTACAGATTTTAGAACCTTGTAAAAATAGGCTATGGCTAATTTTTTTAAATTAGTTAAAAAGTGAACTGATTTTACCCAGCTTGTTTAACTTGTGGGACAAAGTGGGCTGGCCTAGGGATTAAAAGAATTGGATCACTAGCTTGCTTGTATGAGGAAAAAAAAAAAAATTATAGGGAAAATGATTATTATTGTGGAATTATGTTTTGGACTTGTATGTTTGAGATTAAACTTATATGTTAATGGTAATAGGGAATAATAAATTGATGCACATGCATCGTAACATTTTTTTGAATATATATTTATTGTTTTTTTTGAAAAATATGATATCAATATATTATTTTAAAAAACTTATTTTTGTATATAAGTAATTAAATTGTAATAAAATTAATCATTAATATAAATAAAACCCTATAAAACTTGATTTTTTTATTATATAATTTTGTTCAATTAGCATAAATGGGTTTTTTTTTTTAGCCCATTAGCATAAATGGGTTAAATGTGTCAATTTGATAGGTTTAATCTACAAAGATATACAAAGTGAATTAAATGAGCTAGGTAAGTAAGCTGACTCGTTTAAATCACAAGCCAAAGTGGGTCAACTCAGCTAGGCAGTTTGATTCATTTCCACACTAAACTAGAAAACGGTCTTAGAAACCTAGAGCCCTATACAAATGAAGATAAGACATGTTAAAATAAAATAAAATAAATTTAAAATAAACTACAAAAACCAATTTTGCAATAGGATTAGCTTCTCATTTCACTCGAGAATAAGAAAAGCTATCAAATGTCTTCAATAATTAAATCTGAGGCTATATATATTTATACATATATTATTTCATTTGCTTAGGGCCCTCATAATTATGTACATCAACTTAAATTTCAAATGTATAGTTTATTCAAATAATTATAAACTTGGTAATCCACCTACATCTTATTAAATCCGCGTACGATCCATCTTTACAATGATGCACTGAGGGCGTTCTTACTCCCATACAGGAGGTCATAGTCAAGAATGCCTGAATCCCAATGGCGACCAATATGGTCCATTATCCACCTATCCAAATCGTTAATGCCTCAACACATGCACCATTAAAGAAATTTTATAATCAGGTAACTTTTGGATTTATTATATAGTTTTATATGAACATACAACATATGATTGTAACCCATACACTTGGATCCAACCCTTCATTTTGCAATTACTCTAAATGGAATACGAATCCATTAATCATTCAAAAGATAATAAAAACAATATCTTATGCATTTTAAAATATTACATTCTTAGGTAGCATTTGACTGCAAGAATTGAATAAGATAAGAAAACTAGACCATACAATATAAAATAAAAAAATACTAGACAGTAAATACTAGAAATGATTTTTATATCATTAATTGTTTGGTATATATAAGTATAGTATAAAATGTTATATTTTGACAAATGTACCTTTGTATGTCGTGTACAAATATTATAATAAGAAGCAGTGGTGATGATTTAATAGTAATTTTGTAATGATAGTGATGAAAATTATTGCTAGTATTGTAGTAGTGGCTATGACGTGACTAACGATAATAGTGATGGTAACAAATAACAAAAAAAGCAGTGATAGTGATAGTAGCATTGGCAGCAGCAAAAGTAGCAAATATGAGATAGTTGTGGTTGTTTTAATTTGGTGTTTTTGTTAAGCTTCAATATCTTTATGTCATCAAATATGAGGGATAAACATTTTAGTTTTGTCCAGTGCCATGAAGAGAGATTTATCTACTCTCAAATATATTTTATAAATCAAACATAGAAGAACAATTTTTATCGAATTTATTATTATAAAAAATTATGCAATCAAATGTTTTTTTTACTTTAAAAACTACCATGAGCCCAAAAAAAAAAAAAAAACCTTAGAAATTACCAACAACTCTGTTTAGTTGGTCGAGAACTTAAAAAAGTGTGCTAGATTTACCATAGCTGCAACTAATTTGCTGTGCTTTCAAGCTAGGTCTGCCTAATCTCCTTGCACCCCAAGTCGATCGACCTACTTCTTAATTTAGTCGGTGAAATTCCCCTTTTTACACAACTTACTTAACTATTTCTTCTTTTGTGTCATTCCCTTTTTGATTTTCTTTGTTGAAAACTTATCCTATGGTATCATGGGTAGAATTTCTAACTTTAAGTCATCTCTTCAATCCTTGTTAATCACATAGCCATCAATATTATTAATAATCACAAATAATCATCATCTCAATTCTCAACAAACTTTATCCTTTTCATTACCATCATGATATCTTATGATTCATATTAAGTTTAAAAATTTTTCATAAAATTTTACATTAATCTTATGAAATTGACAATAATGATAAGTGTGAAAATTTTAATATTTGTATCCAAATTTATACAATACTTATGTTTCTACTTTTACACTGTCGATAGGATGAAATTGTGCTAAAATATGAAAGATGTTAACAAAAGTAATTCAAGGGTTCAAGATAGACATCGGCACGGGGCGATTCTGAACAACGAACCGCCCAAACTGTCCTCGGTGATTCTGTACCTAGGAAATGCTCCATCGGGGACGGTTTTGAACCGTCGGAGGACCCGTCAGAAGCTGTTCCTCCATGCTGAACCGGCGGTTCTGCCAGGTCAGGAACCGCCATTCCAAACTAGGAACCAGCGGTTCCGACCAAGCTTGAACCAAAAAAAAAAAAAAACAAAACATATACATTATAAATCTGGGACGAGGGGCTTAGGCATTTTATATTATAGTTTCAATAACATATATATATTTATAATAAATTAAAAGGATTATGTTACTACCATCAATATATAAAAATTTCAAACTCTAGTTAATTGATATATATTTATATATATATATATTTTAGAGTCTTCACATCTTCTACAATAATAATATTAGCTACATCTACCTTCATGTAAAATTTTTAAGTTAGATCAAGTTTAATCAGATTTTACATTTTTAAGATTATTGGAATATTGTTTATTTTGTTACTAAATATCAAACTATCAAATTTTAACAATTGATCGAAATTGGCCACTGGTAGCTTAACCTCGTGAGCTTACCTGTACCTACTCAAATTTGATATCACTATGGTGCGATTAAATTCAAGTTTGAGCTATTCATTTAAACTTATTAAAATCAGCTTGAGGTTTCAATTATCCAATTTGACAAGTTCATGGATTTAATTTGTGCCCAAATCAAAATTATGTTATTGATATCTTTCAATCAAACTCAAGCTCCATATATGCTAAAATGAATATAATTCTTTTTAAAAAGGATTAATGTCACAGTGACAAAATATACGGTTAGGTATCCGAACTTTAAAATTGATCAATTTAGTAATTAAATCTCAAAATTGATCAATTTAGTATAAAAAAAAACTTTTCATGCTCGTCTACAGTACCTTATTAATTAATTTTAGAGTTCAGGTACTAAATTGATCAATTTAAAAGTTTAAATTCTTAATTATATATTTTATCAAAATTTATGTACCATTCATGACATTTATCTTTTCAAAAGTAAATGGGATTTATGGAGTCTAAAACTAACCTCAGCCCGCTTTACTGACAAACATTTTGAAATGAGTTGGGAACTGAAGTATAAACTTAATCGTTTCTAGTACAAGAAGTTGCAAATATTAGTAGTTAGAACGGCCGCATATCTGTGTTCACCTCAAGTGTCCAATTGCTTAATTTAGAATCAAGAACGACCGCATAGTGTGTTTATATTGTTATAGAGGTAATATGTAATGTCTGACGCAATGAAATTTACTTGTTATCGTTTGCTTGTATGTTAATCAATTACTATGTGTTTCGTAATTGTGTTTATTATTTGCTAATTATTATATTTTATTTGGAAAAATTTTAAATGTTTATTTTGGGTATAAATAAGTTGTACTTACTTTTGTCGATTTTAGGGATTTTTTTTTATTTTTCGATTATTTAAAAAAAAAAACTGGTTCACGAGTCCATATTTCATAGAATCGGAATCGGAATTGGCGGTTCCGTGGAACCGTGAACCATCCCGGCTTTGGCGGATCCTCGTGGAACCGTGATCCGGCAGTTTTGATTCGGGTCCTGAATCGACCCGAACCGTGCTGATGTCTAGTTCAAGAGTTGAAGTCACATGAAATGATAAAAGAGGCCACGGTCCAATTATTGAAGTCATTGTCCAGCCCATGGGATTTTATTCATGCAAAAGAAGTCCAGGATTTGCACCGTCACATGCAACGAATGCACATGATAAGCCCAACACAATTGGAATACAAACCTAGAAACGCGTCCAGCTTTGGTCCACATTGGAAGCCACGTCAGTCACAGTCCGGCCCTCACAATTCCGATCCACTTCTCTGGTGACAAGTGAACGCGAGTTCCATTCGATTATAGAACTTGAGATAATTGGCCTTTAAAGCCTCCCTGTCCGACGGCCTTGGAAGCAATAGGGAGAAGCCAAGCCCATAAAGACGTCGCATTCCCATCCCAGCCATTGCTCATCCCATCATCCTTTCTACGCTTTCTGTCCGTTTTTTGGCCCCTCCTCAAGTTTGTCTATAAGACTCAATTCCGATACGTCCTTTGATGCTAGTTCGGGGAGGCTTCCTTGCCTTTCTTGATAAAAATTCCGTGGAACGGCTGTGTGGTGAAGGGATGTAAATGGGCTTGAAATATAAATATTATTAATTATTTATTTGAAGTTGACTCGCAGGTTAGATGATAAAAAAATCCGATTCATGTTTTAGGATGAGTTGAGGGAGATTTGACACGGTGGACGACTTTGAATAAGGATTGTTGGACCGATCTACCTTCTCTCAACCTTCCTAGAGAAGTTTATACATTTAAAAGAGGCTCTCCCCATGGGCTAAAGTCAAAATGAGCCCATGGAATGATTTATTAGCAAAAGGCCCCATCTTGACCGTTTATAGTCTACACGATCTATTGGAAGTCATCAACGACTAAACTCTATAGATACCTTAGGAGTCTTTCTCACTTGGCAGATTTAAGAGATTCAGAGAATTGTTGTCGTGCTATTAGATTGTAATCTTAGAGATCAAATGAGATTCAGAATGAATTACGTATTGTCTCTCTCTGAGAATTATGGGGTTAATGCTATATAATTCCTCCACTTGTTATACGTGTGCTCAAGCTATCTGAGATTACTTATTTCTGCATCCTACTATCTTTTCCTAAGTTATCCTTATGTGTCATTACCAAATCACTACTCTAAAGCTACGTGTAACACGAGACAAATGCTACACACACATGATCATTTCAACTGGATCCATCCCTCTACATTATTTATATATTTGTGCTTGTATTATACATATTTATTTATCTGAGCTTTACTTGCAAGTTAGGTGATAGGGGCCAAGCGAGCTAAGTTCAATTATAGAGATGGGTTAAGAAAATTTGGCTTGGTGGGCTCAGAACAGGGATTGATGGATTAGTTCCCTACATCCAAACTTTCCTAGGAAGACCCATGTACATAGGAGGATGGCGATTGACCTTAGCCTATAGAAAGCTCAGTCATGATAAGCATCACATGTGTCTTGCACAATCTTATTTGTTAATCACTAAGATGGTTGCGTGGTCATTATTCATGTCGATTGCCTATAAATACTCAGTTACACTTTTTCATTTCTTACTTTTGGAGAGAGAAGACAAACAGCATTCTATCTATGAGGCTCTGTTCACAAAGATCAAACAAGATAACTCAAATGTTTATTACTTCAATTTGTTTAAGAACTGTAGGCTTGATGCGCGAGGTCTACTTAAGCTCCTTTATCTGTCACTTATGCATTCAAGACACTGAAACCGTTTGTTACTCCTCCTTGTCATTCTCTTCAAACAATCTTATTATCAAGTGTCATATCCTTAGCAACACCTTATAATCACATGCAAGGCACGAGATCCATGTAACGAGTGCATAACCACCTTAAGAAAGAACTCCGCATCTTCAAGGGGCTAAATGGTGCTTGTTTGACTTAGACTCAGCAGTTGTTATGGAAGCAATGACGATGTTGAGAACTGCTAAATTTGCTATTAAGTGGGGCTTGGTAGATGTGATCTTTGAGATGGATAGCTTAAATGTACACTAAGCCCTTACTTCACCTTTTTAGCTGCCATGACAAATTGACTTGATCATCTCCAAAATTGAATGGTTGCTAATGTATTTTAAGAATGCTAGATTTTGCCTTGTTAGATGTGGAGTAAACCATGCAATAAATTGGGTTGTTATGCGATGTAGATTAATGATTTATCTTTATAATTGGGTCTAAACACCCCCGCCTCCTTTAGCTTCACTTCTTTTGATTGATGCTGATTATTGTAATAGTTTTGATGTGGTACTAGAAATTGTTCATGTAATGCCCAATTTGTAGATTTAATGAACATGCCTGTTCAAGGCCATAAAATAAAAAAGATAAAAAGAAGAAAAGAGGACTAAATGATTAAAACCCTAAATTTCTAAAAACAACTAAATTATCTTTTTTCCTTCTTATATATATATTTTTAATGGATTTTGTTTTTACTCTCGTAATATACGTTCTTAAATTTTGGTTCAGACTTAAGTATTTGGGATATTGGGTTGGTGGATTTGATATTACTATGTTAAATATTTAAATATTGTGTGATCTTAGTTTTTGTTCAGCAAGTATGTATTTCATGATTAGTGGGATACATGTTAGATTTGGCTAAAATCTAGAAAGATTAAAATTAATTCAATTGATTCCATGAAAAATTATATTAAATTACAAGTAAGTAGTAAGAAATTATGCATGGTAATTATGTTAGAGTTTAGAATTTGTATAGTTAATTAACGGCTTAACATTTTCTAGATGTAGAAAGACTTAGTAAATTATTTAAGCTAATTCATACTATAAAAGAGTTAATTAATATGTTTATTTAATGATTTAATCCAAACCAATTAAGAATCTAATAGTGCTAGTGGCATAATGGCATTACCATCCATTTCCAAAGTAGGATGTACTTGGTTTGTATCACTCTTACTCATTTTAATGAACAATATATATATATATATATATATCTTAAAAGCCTAATAATCAAATGTGGTACATTTTAATATTCTGGTCATTATTAATATAAGATTTCAATATTCTGGATTGTTGATTTTATCAAATTAGGTATCAATATCTCATATTCTATTTTAATTAGAAGTAGTTATAATGTTTTTTTTTTCAAATTTCATTTTTCCTTGATATAAAAAGGATTAATATAGCCGGAAGATGGTTCCGGTCCTAGTGGGCTTGGCCTGATATTATTAGTTTCATTACTATATGTGCAACCTAGTGTTGTTACTTGTAAGAAGATATGTTTTTGTTTTCAGTAGAAGGTTTATGCATATCAAATACCATAATTTAACTCTTAGTTTCAAAATTCTAGTTATCTCATTCTATAATTATGAGCCAAAAGAATCTTGTTAGCTAATCACTAGTGTAAAATTGTCAAATTTTATGCAAAGTTCAGGTTTCATATCAAATATGTTTAAGAAAAAATATCAAATTTGATATCTGAACTTTACATAAAAATTTAATTTGATATTTGAATTTGGAGTAGTTAATTTAATTTTCGATCAAACTTTTCATAACTATTTTCATTACTTAGCTAACGTTGTTACTTTATTTTGTGATGTGAAAGAAGTAGCCTATAATATCAAGAAAAGTAGTAAAATTTTAATAATATATAACCTCTTCCAAGTGAATAAACAAAGTAAACAATGTTAGAGAGACTATAAAAATACTGAAAAAATTTAATTTGATATTAAATTGATCATTTCAAAATTATGTTAAAATGAACTTTTTGTATAAAATTCACATATCAAATTAGGCATTTAAATTAAGTATTCTTGAGTTATTTTAGAATTTTAATGATTTTAGAATTTTATTGTATTTAAGGCTTTATTACCAACTATAACATTACTAGAAATTCATCAATTTACACTGTGTTGGGTACAGGGGAATGATGTGGGAATGATTGTGAAGGAGAGGAAATTAGGAGAATTAAATTCAATCCGCTTGTTTGTTTTAAAAGGAAAAAATAAGTAAGGTAAGAAAAAGGAAAATTGATATAATATTTTTTATGGTCCTACCATTTTTTTGTCCTCTCTAAAATAGAGAGAATTAAGAGGGAAAAGAGAATAATATTTTGAAATTATTCTCCTATTGTTTTTTTCAAATTACTTATTATCTTTTAAGAGTATCATATAATTTACCATTATAAATTATTTTGTCTTTTATAATAATTGATGTTCTATCCATTTTTTTCCCTTGATTATCCACAAAATAATTCCTCTTTTATATTTTCTTTGCTTCCTTACTCACAAACAAAGAGTTATGGTTTGTAAAAATTCATTCAATTTAATCTCAATGTATCTCTTGATTTTCACCTATGATTGGTTCCAACTTAATTTGATAATTCAATTTCTTTATTAATTAAAATTTCTTTTCACTTTGACCTTTGGAATCTAATTTTAAAATTGTCATTAACTTAAATATTTGCGATCTTTTCCTAAGATCCTTTTTCAAAGACCAAAAATTTAATTTGGATTTGGAAGACCGGATATTACAATAGTTTTTCAGCGTGATTATTATAATTTTATAGTTATTTTTAATGATTATTTCGGCATTTATATTTTTATACGATTTTACTCTCTTATTAATTGTAGTTACTTAGTATTTTAATATTAAGACCCCGTTTGTCTTGAAAAAAAAAATATATGTCAATGAAAAAAGTTTTTTCTCGAAAAAGTTTTATTAAAAGTAACAGATTTTTTTTTTTTTTTTTTTTTTTTTTTAAATGTTTGATTAATTTTATGAAAATAACTTTTTTTATTTGTATAATTTTGAGGTAACTCATGTATTTTAAGTATAAAAATAAAAAATTACATATATTATAATGAGAAATAAATCAACCAAAAAAATATTAAAAAATAAATAATATCTTTGGATAGTGATGATTGGCAGACAAGCTTGTAAATCAATAGAAAATGACTTACATATTTATATGATAAGTTGTTTTTCAAAAATTAAGTTATGAATGAGTATATGCATTTCAAAATTAAAAAAAAATTATTAAATGTCCCATTTTTTCTTAAACAAACATCAACAAATAAAAAATTATTTTCCCGAAAAACATTTTGGTTCGTTTGAATGGGGCCAAGACTTTGCTATCTCTTTGCTATTGTTTTATTTACTTGAAAAATTCAAGGTCTCACAACAATTATTCGGTTAAAATATTTTTGGATTATCTATGATGTACAGCTTTAATTTACAATAATTGATTGTATGGTTCTACTATTTCTAAGATGTCGATATTTTAGGCTTGCCCCCCTCAACTTGTCGCGGTAGGCATTCTCATTTATTATTGGGACATACTTTTACGGCTTGTCCCAAGAAGAAGTAAACTTGTCGACCGGCAACCTAATAAGTGGATAAAAACCAAACTGGTTTACATAAAATAAAATATAAACAGGCTGGAGCCGAGGATCAAATGTTAAATGTGATATTTGGAATTTGTAAAAATATTTCTTCTAGTATCTAAATTTTAAGGTATTTAATTTAATATCTAATCAAAATTATTATTACTTTTATCATCTTATTAACATTATTTGCTTTATTTCTTGATATGAAAGATGAATGCTGGATGAGGTTATTAGTATCAGTAAAAATTCAATGATATACGTTTTTTTTCACAATTTGCAAATAAAACAAACTATATTAAGAAGATAGTAAAAACAATAACAAAAATTTGATTAAATATGAAATTGACCACTTTAAAATTTAAGTTTAAGTACTGAGTTAAATTTTTATGTAAAATTCACGAATTAAATTTGACATTTAACGGAAAATAAAACATGATACTGGTTTATTAAACAGAGTCCTGTTAGGGGGTCATGATTTGAGCGAATAAAATACAACATGATTAATTATCATGAAACATTAACCCTTGGAATTTGGATCATGTCATTTTTACACTTAATCAAATATATTTGAGATGCTCTTCCTCATAGGCTCACAATGATTTTAAAAAATTAGGTTAAATCCACCGCACGTGATTATATTAAGCATTGAATTTTTATTTTCACCAAGAAAAATATTGACATCGTCAATGAATAAGATTTTAATGAAATTCCTATTAAGGAGGAATTGATAAAACTTCAATAAAATTAAAAAGAAAGGAAATAGTTCTAGTACTGAATTAATATTAATATGTTTGAATAAAGAATGATTATTTAATGTTTTATGTAATAAACTAAATGTCGTAATAATTATTCATAAAAAATAATTCTGTAATGAAATTACCCAAAAAAATAAATAAGCAGTAGGATTTTAAAAAGTTCCAATCATAGAATTTAAATGCATGTCTTCCCAATGATATAACGAAGCATTTATGACTTATATTTTACCCTTTTCACGTGCCTATGTTCGTATCATACAAAATCTTTACACATTCACATCTGAATATAAGTGCAACGTACAAGTATCAGCCAAAATTATTGATACGGTCGATTGGTACATTTATTTCTTTAATAAAGTCATAAAGAAACCAACACGAGGTGCACAGCAAATTATTATTTTTTTTATCAGAAAGGGAAGATATCCTCGGATCCAGCTTTTTTCTTATTAGCTTCCTACAAAATTCAGAAGCTACAAAGAAAAATATGATTCAGAGAACCGGTTTCCTGCTGCAAGACATAATTGAACCTAAAAGCAACACAACATAAGCCGAAAGTAGATGTAGCTGGATCACAAAGCACGAAGGTGGCTGGCTTATTTGTCTTTGTAAATTGTAACACAAGGCCTTAGCCATGGCAATTGTCAGTGTACTTAGAAGCTCTATTAACGCATCCCAATGCTAGCCACGCTCTTTGACCAAAGTTTACTTAGTTCAGGGATGTGACCAACATAACCTCATATAGCTCAGTATCTCGTTTTATTTGATTGTATTTATATTTAATTTGAATCTAATCTTATAATTAAGTTTACTATTTTATCAGTTTATTAATAGTAGTCTAATTCGAATGGATACCAAACAAACGAGAAAACAAGCAAGCTTGTAATGTTTACTGAATCAAGTATAATATAATAAACTTATGTTGGACAGCTATTTTCACTGTATCATTTTATACTGAACCGGTATGTGTCTGGTTCTAGAAATTAATTATATGCGTAATGTAGATCAGTGTTGGACTTTCTCAGCACCCCATTAAACAGGATCATTGATTTTAGCTGTCTCCTAAGCTTTATATCCATCACTATCAATCCTACTATGTTCTACAATAATCCCTTCATATTTCAACTTACATCTTTACTGTTTTTCCTTTCCCGGCCCGGATTGTCTCCAATTTCATCTACTTTATGGGTTAGGTAAGTATCGCTCACCATCCTTTTTGTCAGGACATGTTTTTAATTAGTTACTTTTAATACTCTTGACATTTTCTGACAAAAAGCTCCACACACTTTGAATTTCCAGAAATATCTAAATCACACCATTTAAGAATCCCCCTCCCAGATGTAGTAGCCAATAGCAACCAATCATGTGAGAGAGATCCAAGTGGCTTATCAATCTTCATCTTCTCCAAAATGAATTCAAACCCTGAGAAATATACAGGACAAAAATCCTTTTCTTTTTCCAGGAGATACTTCAACTGGAGAAAGAAAATCCAAGAACAAGATTCTGAGGATGAAACGTGGGATGCTAGGTCATCATCATTTGACTTTCGCAGCAGCTATCAGGAGCAAGAGCTCGATTATTGTCTGCCCCGAAAAAAGACATCCACTGGAGCTGTTTCTAAGCTCAAATCAGCTCTTAGTCTTACGATGTTTAGTGCTAAGAACAAAACACACTTCGTAGGTACGATGTTTGGCCACAGGAGAGGCCATGCTCATTTTGCTCTCCAAGAAACTACTAAAGCAAAACCATCCTTTGTTATCCAACTCCCCATGCCCACAAGTGTCCTTGTGAGGGAAATGGCTTCAGGGCTGGTGAGAATTGTCCTGGAGTGTGACAAGAAAATTAACAATGTTGTCAAAAAGAGAAGCCATGTGAAGCTGCTTGATGAGCCCTTATGGAGGACTTATTGTAATGGGAGGAAATACGGTTATGCTATTAGGAAAGAATGTGGAGGGAAGGAGTTGAATGTGTTGAAAGCGGTAGAGATGGTGTCGGTTGGTGCCGGTGTTATGCCGGAATCCGAAAGGAGGAATGAAGATGGGTCCGATGGGAGCTCATGTATATGAGAGCCAAGTTTGAGGGGATCATTGGGTCTAAAGATTCTGAAGCTTTTTATATGATGAATCCTGATGGCAATGGAGGTCCTGAGCTTAGTATTTATTTTAATAGATCTCTTTAGCATCTAAAGATTTGTCTGTTCTATTATTGTAACATTTTGGAGGAACTTGTAGCAAATTGTTCTTTACAAAACTAATTTTGGAAGTGCTTGTTTTGTTACAGAGAGTTTTCATCACTTTTAACTTCTTGCTTTGGACTTTGGCTGAGAGTAACAAGAGAAAGTGTGATAGAAAACACAATGATTCTTAAAATGATATTAAAGAATTTGAAGATTTAGATTAGAAAAATGGAGTAGGCAACAATCTGATAGGTAAAATATCTGTATTCGGTGGAATTAAAGTGACTAAAAATTAGTGGCCAATTAAATCCATGTATGGTTCTTTGTTGGACATAATCGGAGGTTTAATAGTCACAATGAGTTTAACAAAGAGGAAATAGCCTAGGAGTCCTGTTTTGTGATAATGGGCCTGTGCCCACTCTTTACATTTTGTATCCTGTTTCCTTTCCAATGGTTTAATGCCGGAGGCCTCTTCATTTTTGTTACTTCTCCTCAAATCGGTTATCGAAAGATCTTAGTAGTAGTCTATTTCGTGATAATGGCTAATGGCCATTAACACTGTTTGAACTTCTTAAGTTTTCTATTTGATATCACAAAAAAAAAAAAAAAAAAGGCTAAGTCCAAAATTGACCTTAAACCAACATTTTTTCAAACCTAACAATCTAAAACTGTTAAAAGATAATATTATTAAACACTATATCAACCATCGGTCGAAAATTTTATAATCTTAAGTTAGTTTTATCATTCAATTCTTTGAACTAATTCAAATAATTTTGGATCACCAGGACTCTATTAGAGGTGTTCATGGTTCTGTTTGAAATTGTTCGATTCAAATTCTTAATAAACCGAACCGTTTTTAATAGTTTGAGGTTTTGAATCGAATCGGTTCACATGCGGTTTGGTTCGGTTCGATTCAAACCGTCTTTAAAAGATTCAATTCTAATAATTAATATTAATAGTTATTTGAGTTTGCAAGGAAAAAAAAGATGTTTAGATTGAGAAACATCGCACAAAAATTAAAATCACTTATCATTATATCGAGTTATACATTTAAAACTTTAAAAAATATATATTTTCCCGTTTTAAAAATATATTTCAATGTGAATTTAAAATAACATATTTTTAATAAATCTATAACATTAACTAAGAAAATTATTTTTTTATATTAATTCCACATTTACTTATAATATTCTTCCTTAATAGTGTATTTAAATTTTTATTGTGTTAATTAGTTTAAAGTTTTAAATTATCTTATTATTGTTGGTCATAGATGTTGCAACCAATATAAAACCTGCTCTTATAAATGTATTACGTGATAAAAATTTTGCATTTTATTGAATTAATCTTAGAGTAATACAAGTCATAATATGCAATTTTCATGAGTTATAAATAACTCAAATTGCTCTTATTTAGTTTTTTATTTCTTTTAAGGTGAAGCAATTTGGTTCGGTTTGACCCTTTAAACCGAACCGCAAATCAAACTGAAATATAAAAGAATTGCATTTTATGGTTCGGTTCAATTTTCAATTCGATTTGATTTGGTTCAATGAATAGCCCTGAACTCCATATATTACAATGAAAAGGACATTAGTTAGTTGTTACATAACTAATTAGCATTGGGTTTGGTTCTATCTATTATAAGTTCCACATTGAACCCTCTAAATTTTTTCCTAAGCAAGTGGTGGTTTTTTGGATGAGTTACGGAATTTTTAGGCATTTATTAGTGCTTTAGGCACTTATGTTTCAACCTAGTGCGCACGCGATGTAAAGCTTTGCTGCTTCTTATTGCACCTACACGATTTATGATTCCAAATCATAGAGCTACTTTACTCTTGAATATTGAACATCTGCACCACTATTTATATGGCTCACTTCATTGTGTTAAATTCCACTATTTATTATTATTTTTTTCTTTTTCTCTTTTTTTTTTTCACTTCTCATGGGATTACATTTTTTTCAATCCAATGAGGTAAATTACACTAGAAAATCTTAACGTTTAAGGGATAAATTCATTTGATATCCTAATATTTAAGTGGTTTAAAAGCGGTCTCAATACTTGAAGAAGTGGGTCAATTGAGGTCTGTATTGACAAATGTCAACGGAGGGACCTCAATTGGCTCTAAACCCTAAAACTCAAAAGATCGTCACGTTGTGACATATGCTAATGATGATCTCAATTGACTTACTTCTCCAAATATTGGGATCTCTTTTGAACCACTTGAAATGTTGAAACCTCAAATAAACTTACCTCGAATGTTGGGACATTTCAGTGTAATTTGCCCAATTCAAATGTAACCAATAGTACATTTACTTTATATTTAAAATTACTCCACAATATGAGTATCTCCATAAAATGGAACGAATTCTTAAGAGATTACAACCAAACATATCTTAGATATGGTTGCAAATAACCAGATGCAGTAAAACAAGATGGATATTTAAGTTTAAGATTTTCTCTCCTTTATTATGTCTCCATCAAATTTCCTCCCTCTTAAAAACCTCTTAAGTGCATTCAAACAAAGCACAGGAAAAAGGAAAGAAGAAGGGAATGGCACCCATTAGGCTTTAAGTTGTCAAATTGAGTTGAATGTATATGACTTAGTGGTGCGTGATAATGACCATTATACCTTCATTGGTTGAGCGCTATACAGTGGTAATATTGATTGCACATCAAATGAAGATAAAAGAGATTGATTTATTAGTTTGCTTATAAGTAACTGGTCCCATTACTCTGTGTTATTAGGTGGAAAGAAAAGTGTGTAACAACTTATAAGTATAATTGTCAAAATCGTGATTTTACTAATATTCTACGGATTTATGATTTTAGAAGGTCTTTTCCGAGTTAACTCATCTATGGAATCATTTTTTAGGGTGGGATATTACCATTTTAACCAAGTCGAAATGTAAAATAGGTAAAATTTATGTTTTTAATCAAATTTACTGATTCTATCTATTTGAGTTAAATAGATTAAAATACAAATAATATAATCATGTTTCTCATGCTCATAAACTATTAGGATGATACATTTTTTTTATGACATTTTAATTTTGGTTTCACACTCTATATCTATTTTTCCCCTCCCCCCAACTCCCCTATTATACATTTATTGAGTTCATTCAAGTCGAATTATAGTTGTATAGTTTATAAAAAAGTTTATTTTATTTCATTCTTCATATCATTAATAATTTAAAATAAGTTTAAGTTTGATTCACTTTCAATTCATAACTTATTTCAAACAAAATAATAGAAAGAAACTTAATTTTGACTATGCTTGCTCTTTTTTTTATGCATGTTATATCATGGATTAAGAATTACTAGGAAAAATATAACTTAATTAATTAATTTTTTTTTACATCCACAATATATTTTAAGGTTTTAATGACAGTTGTAAGTATATCTATTATTTTTCAAAACTATTTTGTATAGGTTGTGGAAACTTGTGTTTTTATGTTTTGATTCCACATTCTTGATTTTAGAAACTCTCTAACGATTTTATGTAGAATTGTGAGTTTGACAACCTTTATGAGTCATATAAAGTAACCATATAAGTTTCTTGATTTATGTGATGTATAGGTTTACATTAAGCTGTGCTAAGCATATTATAAGTTTGGTTTGTAAACCTACTAGTGTGTAACCTTTTTATTTCCCTTTTTTTTTAGTATGTTTGCAAATGCAAACCCTTTACATGACTTAAAAGTGTGTTGCGTGAATTTTATATGCTACAATATGAATGAGTTTGTGTTTGTGAATGCATGGAAAAAGTTTAGTGGTTAAGGGATGTGTTATTAACGAATATTATATCATAAATTCACAAATAGGTCCTAAGCATCCATGATAGTATAAGAGCTCAAGCAAAAAGATAAAAGTCAAGCAAATAAAGGTGTAAAGGCCTAAGGCTACTGTATAAGTAAATTCACTAGGACCTAATTGTCTCAAGGGCCTATGAATTAAGATTGGAATGATGTAAGATTAAGAGTAATCAACTTAATTAGACTATGTTTTTCTCACCACCTAGCTAAGTATGGGGTCTAATCTTCAAATTCGGTCTAGCTAGTTAAATATGAAAAGTAAATCTTATAGTGCTTGATGTTGCTTAATTCTAGTGAGCCATTAATCTAAGAGTTTAGCGGTTGAAAATTAATCTAGTGTAGTGATTCAGGTTCCAATCAGGCCCTTATCATAGTGACATAACGCTTGTTTAAGCAAGTGGTGGCAAAAGGCTTACAATATATTCTTTAACTGTGCAAGCATGATAAGGTGTTGGATAAGAATTCCACTAGATGAATCTAAAAATTGTCGAGCTTGAATATTAATTTTTTGGTTTAATTTTTTTAATCCGATTTATACTAAACTTTAACCCATTTAATATAAATCCTTGATTAATGATTAAAAGAAATTTAATTTTTGAAAAGAATTCGGAGTCGTCACTCTACTAAAATCAGGAAAAAAAAAATTAAATTAGGATCAATGGGTAGGTACCACCTTTAATTCTCTAATTACAATTTGTTTCGGTATTATCCTAAAATTTGTTACTATGCAATATTTACAAAAAAAGTATATATTTATTGATTTTATCAAGATTTACAAAGTGATATTATTTACATGCTATTATTAATTAAATTACAAGAAAGCAACTATATTTGCAAGAATCATCAAAAATTGCATCAAATCTACAATAATAGGTCAAAATAATTTTTTTTACATGTTTTAAGTTATCCATTAGGTATCTACATACCTGTTATTTGGAATCAGAAAATACATAGTTCTTTTACGAAAATTTTAGTTAGTTGGTTAATTTTAGAGTTTTAAAATCTCATCTCTTTAAATTCATTAAATTTTACTAATTTTGAAAAAAATTGACTTTTTGATATGAACCCAAAATTTATCAATTTATTTTTGTGATTTCATAAAAACTAACTTTTTCTAAGTGACAAAAGAGTTTTGAACAATGAATTATAATCACATATCATAACATGCATATCAATTCAACCAACATATCAAGAACAAGATTTTCATAAAAATATCAATAATCAATATACTAATTTAACAAGACAAACTCATGCAATACATTCATTGACAAAGGCGAAAAAAAAAATCATGGACATGATGAAATTACATATATCGACACTATAACTAAATCTCAATCTAGAGTGTTATGAACATACACATATACGTATAATGATGAAATCAAGTATTCACAATGTTCAAAATCATGGTATAATAGGATAATATTTATTAGTGACAAATCTAAAACTTTAGTCAAATCATATATTCCATATCATGGCTTAATCAAAATTTTCATATTATACTATTAAAATAAGATATTAATTGAACCTATATACATCATGATAAATATCAAATATTCAAGTCAACAAGATATCAATAGAACATAAACATCATGGAAAAAATCACATATTTAATAGAGCATACACATATCATGGTAAACATTAAATATTTAATAGAACATACACATAAAAGGAATTTTTTAATAACAATTTTTATATAATTCAAACCTAAAAATTTAATTTAGAAAAGCATTATAAAACAAATATTCATAAATTAAAAAAAATATTACCATTATTATTAATTATACATATTTTAAATTTGTAAGACAACTAACACAACGCATTCATAACACATAATATTATTACTATTAACAATACCAGATTTTTTATTATTATAAATTTAAATATTATAATTATTATGACTTATTGTTTTTTATTATTTTATTATTTTTATATTATTATCATTAAATAAAATAGAGGGAAGAAAAAAAGGAAATTAAGAAACTTACTTAGTGCATTATAGAGACTAGATGTGTTCATGGTTCGGTTCAAAGATTGAATCGAATTGGACCGCATTTGAAACGGTTCGGCTCAAACTCTTAATAAATCAAGCCACTTTTAACGGTTTGGGGTTTTGAACAAAATTGCTTCAAATGTGGTTCGGTTTAAACCACATTTAGAAGCATTAAATTCTAATAAATAATATTGATAGTCATTTGAGTTTCTAAGAAAAAAAAAGATGTTTAAATTGAGAAATGTTGTGCAAGAATTAAAGTTACTTATCATTGTATTAGGTTATGTATTTAATAATTTCATATATACATATTATCTAGTCCTAACAATACTTTTCAATGCAAATTTAATGTAAATATATTTTTAATAAATCTATAATGCTAACTAAAGAAAATTATTCTTTTATATTAGTTCCATGTTTATTTATAATATTCTTCGCTTATAATGTATTTAAATTTCCATCGTACTTTTGAAATGATTGTGCATGTTTCAATTTAATTATGCCGCTTTATTTTAATTTAATGCATGTCTAATAGTTTTAGGAAGAATTTAAAATTAATAAAATGAGAAAACATGCTAGAAAAATTTTGAGACGAGTAAAAGATTACTTGTTTAATATTATTAGATATATATACATTTAATGATGTATTATGTAAGATATATAATACGCAATATATGTACACAATATTTATATTTATAAATAATATTAATGTGGTTAAAAATATAATTTACATTTCATAAATTGAAACAGAATCACAGTTTCTCCTAATAAATCTACAAATTGAAATCTTACTTAATTCCCTTCCAAAGGTGCATTTAAACACAAGAATGGTATTGGAATTCAGAATTGTGATTTTATTTCAAGTCTATTCTAACATACTGCATACATATGTGATATTAGAGTGAAATGTCACATGTGATCCTAATATTTAATATTTAAGAGTTATAAATAAATAAATAAAAAACTCTTATTTTTTTTATTTCTTTTAATGTGAAGTGGTTCGGTTCGGTTCGGTTCAAATGGTTTTGCTCGGTTTAACCCCTCGAATCGAATCGTAACTTTTTAGAATCTTTCTAAATCGAACTGAAATATAAAATACTCGCATTTTGGTTTGGTTTGGTTCAATGAATAACCTTAACAGGGACATCTATAGTAGAGTAGTAGGTTGGGTTAGATGTTGGAGCTTTAGCGGGTTAGAAGCGTGTAGCGGTTGATGGCGACAAGCACGGTGGTCAAGGGAGCATTAGAAAGGCTAAAGAAAGGGCGGTGATCACTCCTGTGTGGTCGTCTTTGCTGAAGAACACCAAGTCACGACACTTTAAGGGTAATCCGTTGTACGAGTTTTTTACCGAGGGTTCGAGGTTTTACGCCGATCCAATAATAACTCCTTATATTCCTTATTCTTAAGCAAGCCCTCGAGAGGGCTTAGTTGATCCATGATTTATGTTTCATCTTTCCACTCGAACCCAGAGCTAGCTGGTTCTCCTCGGAATGCGTTGAGGCGCAGCAGTTGACTGGACATCTAGGGGGATAGATGGTGGTGATTGTGGTAACTGCGACAATGGTCCTCTAGTGGTTGTTTACAACAATCAACCCCTATAACTCGAAGACTTTGGTCCCCTAAAACTCACCATAACCTCCAGTTCGCTCAATTTTCCCTATAACAACATGAATCAAGGAATTAGTATTCAAAGTGTGGTTCAAAATCATAAACAAGAATTCAAGAATTAGAGAAAGTTTAAAGCAAACTGTGCTTGGGTTATGTTGTTTATGGCCTATTTATACTACCTAGGGTCTCAATTTAGATTCTTCTTTTTTTTCACGAAGTTTTGGAATTTATCAATCTTCAGGATGATTTTCCAATTGAATTAGATACATGTTGCTTATGTAGTAGTGTTAGGAAGCTTCTCATATCTTCTAACTTGCCTAAACAATTCAAATTTGATGTAGATCATGATTCTTAAGGAAAGTAGAATATTGACCTTTCCTAATTTTTATAAGCTAATTTAATCCACACAAAAACCTTAATTTAATTTGCACGTTTGGTATCATTTGAAAGTATTTTGTGCCTAGATTGCAATTTCACATAGCTAAAACGAGTAAAAAAAGGCTACAAATTGCCTCCTATAGGTTGTGTTCTTTGGCTAAAGGTAGGGGATGAAGTAACATCATGTTAACATAGCGAGCTCGTGTCCAATCTTGTGATGCCACGTGTCATCCTTTCTTAAAACCTTCCTTAAGGATTGAAGCTATGACCTCTTGCTTACAATGTGTGTGTTTTACCATTACGACATTTGGCTTTTTTTCTTTTTTCTTTTTTTATCAATGTGTGCACACCAAATGTGTTTAAAGCTTATAATCTAGGCTCATTAAAATTAATTATTTAATTAAATGTAGCCCAAATTAAATATATGATAAAAAAAATTATATTAAACCTGAATAATTTTCTAAGGCTCATGAAATTAAATTTCCATACCATTTTGATTCCTTAAAACATTAAAATGCGAAAATTTTGGTTTAACATAATATTTTATTTTTTATTACATATTAATATATATATATATATTTCTATGTACATATTTTTAAGCTTAGTAAAGTAAAAATGGGGTGTCTACAAAGATCTTTTAACCTAATAAGAAATCGAGACGGTAAAAAATGTAAATGAATTCGAACTAGCACTTTGTGGTGCCAACTAATTCGATATGTATATAAAACTGTCTTCGTGAGAAAATGACTTTGCAATGATATGAGATTTCGATGAATTGGTTTAATTAGTTCCTAATGAGGTTGAGCTAGTTTGGCTAATTAGTGATAATTGATCTAGATTGAAATTTAGTTGATTTGAGAATGTGCTGTCACAACCAATAGCTATCAGATGTAGAAGTGGACAGCTTAGAAAGCTTATAAGGTTGTCAATGTGAGAGAGTCACCAACATGAGCACATAATTGGATCATATTGTTTAAGTATCCGAAGTTTTGTTGATAATAGAGTCAAGTTTTAAATGTTTACTAATATGATTACTTAGCTTAGAGTATTGTCTTAAAAAAAGGTCAGATTAATTAGAATCTAGTTACGATAAACCAAAAGAAAGTTGTAATTATCAACCGAAGCCATATTTTTGACTAGCGAAGATCAAGTTCACAAAACTCATAAACAATTCAACTAAGAAGAAGCAAAACCTGGAGAAGAAACATCGCCGAAGCAAAACCTTAAGCAGAATGGAAGTTCTACCAAGGAAAGAATGAATAAGCAAGAAACACTACTCACGAGGGACCATACATGCATGACTATCCATGTAAAGAGGGGAAAAACTTGCGTCAAGTCGCATATGGATGACTTATAGAAAATACTCAAGATTTATTGTTGGACCTTTCACAAAGTGATAGATTTGTTTTAAAAATGATAGGTGTATAATAAATCAAAAAGGTGATAGGTAGGAACAAACTCAGGCAAGGACTAAAAGGGGCCTAGACCTCTCTCGCTCAGGAAAAAGCCTTGATTATTATAATATATTTAAATAAAAAAAAGTCATGCTTACATTTGTAATAAAGTAAATTTGGTTTCTCTAGTCATATGATTCTAAGTTCATCTTTACTTATAGGTATAGTAGATCATGTAAAAAAATAGTAGTTGCTAAGAAAAAAAAGTAGTAGATGTGATGGGACGCGACTTGACCGAAACAGATCCCATGTAAAGAGGGGACAAAATATGCACATGGCTCAAGAGTATTCATAATCTATTTTTGTGATTCCGCAAATTAATTGATTAAAATTATAGAACGACTAGATAAGCATGGGATTGGGTAGATAAGCATGGGATTGGGTAGAGAATTTTTTCAAAATTTGGAAAAGTGTGGAGCCAGTCAAATATTTTTCCTGCTTTATACTAAATTACGGCGTGATTTAGCGGTGGACGTTGGCTGTAGTATTGAAATAGGGGGTGTGTTGAATGGGTTGGTAGAAGTGAGAGGTTGCTCGGTTAAAATTTAGCAAAATTTCCACGAGTTGAAGTACTCCTTGTGGTGTTTTTCTTTTTTAATTTTTATTTTAAATAAACAGATCAAAATTTACTATTGTTGTAGATATAAAAACAACAACATATTATTGAATTTTCACTTATACTTTTTTATACTATCTATTATTGATATGCTACTTTTTTAAGTCAAAAAATAAAGTAAACGTATTAGTAAAATAATATAAATAACCAAAAAACTTATAATTGTATATTAAATTGACAACTTCAACGTTGAAAGTACCACATTAAAATTTTGTGTAAAGTTCAATAACAAATTTGATTTTTTCTTTTCCTTTTTTTATGCTTATGGCCTTTATAATTTTTTTTTAATTTAAAAAATATTATTATGAATTTATGATTAGTAGGTGTAAAATCAATCGTTACCAACTATTTTATTCTAGGTTGCTAACTATGGACTAGGATATCTTTTGGTAGGTCTTAGGTAATTCCAATAATTGTTACCTTGATTTATTACCTGTCATTATCCTCAAATTATGTAAAAGTACAACATAACATCTGGTATATATCGAATCTGAATTTCAAATTCTAGATACTTAGAATTAACCGTATAAATTTCAATTTATGAATAAAATTGGGTGTACATCAACTTATTTTAAACATTAAAATTTAAGAGATGACCTTATCCGACTTCTGATTTCTCTTGGTAAACTTTGAGTTAAATAAGAGAAAGATGTCCATTAACCCAATTTAGAGCTAATGTTCTAAGTGCTAATTTCTCTCAAGTTTTATTTACACAATGTCAATTGGTCTTTCTATTTGTCATATTATATATACATATATATCTACATATATATGTCACCTAGTAAAAAAAAAAATTCATGTCACAAATTAAATTATATTAATTAATGAATATCCTTCATATTACTGATTCCCCCCTTGAAAAGTGAAGTTTTTTGTGGCAAGCTTCATGATCATTACTCTTAAACAAGGATGCAAAAGATTTCGAATTTTTTTGATCAAACGTTTGTTATATCGAAGAAGAAGATGGAGGGGGACATTCCTTCGCAGTCGCAGGTCTGTTGTGCCTGGCAAGGTTTTCAGGTATATATTTAATTAGTCAACCAACAACAAAAAGGGAAAAATCCAGTAAAAAATAACTGTTAATTCGTAGCCAAGGGCCGATGCCGACCACTTAAAGTCAAAGGGTTGTTGACTGCCATAACATAGGGACAACCTTCAATGCCACCACCAGCCAAACACTTTCCTAATCTTACATTTGGTAAGCGGTACTCATCGATAATGGAATAAATTAAAATAAAGGGAAGTGAAATAAGTAATAGAATGATAAATTTATTTGTATGTTTAGACATAATTATGTGTACTTATAAATATGAATAATAAATATGTGATAGATAGAAAGATAATTGAATAAAATAATAATGGTAAGTGTGGAACCTAATTGTTGTATAGCTTTTCTTAATAAAGGTTGAGTTATGATTTCAGTACTTGAGAATATTTCCAAATATGGTAAAACAAATAAAATCTTGTTGATGGTCAATTTTGGGACATGGGCTTCTCAGGCCCACTTTGATCCATTGGGCTTAAGTTTAACTCTATCCAATTCATTATAAGTCACTAAGATCGGCAACATTTTTTTTGACTTGATAAACTAGTCCTTGAGTTAGTCACTCGTAATGCCAACTCAAGGCATTAGGGACATGCCCTGTAGCTTCCACTGTCCTCATTAAGGATGAGTTTAGACGATACTTTATGGCTTAACTCACACATACGCGACAACCTCTCTCGTAAAGGTGTGTAAGTAAGTTAAATAGGCTAACCCGGCTTGACCCACTTTGACCAATGGGTTAAACGAGCTAAAATTTCTTAACCCTAACCCATCTTACTTTAGCCTGTAGATTAAACGAGTTAGCCTTTAACCTACATTCTAATCCATTTTACTTACTTGTATGTCGTTGTGGGTTCAACATGCCAAGTTGACTCATTTAACTCATTAATACTAATTGAATAAGATGTACATGATAAAAAATATGAAATTTTGTTGGGTTTTTTTATACATTAGTGATTAATTTCATTATTATTTCAATTACTTGTATATAAGAATAAGTTTTTAAAAATAGTTTATTGGATATTATATTTCGTTTAAAACAATAAATATATACTTCAAATAATTTTATGATGGATGTGCATCAATTTGTTATTCACTATTACAATTA
The DNA here is from genome assembly GCA_024138025.1 of Combretum micranthum. Taxonomy (NCBI): domain Eukaryota; kingdom Viridiplantae; phylum Streptophyta; class Magnoliopsida; order Myrtales; family Combretaceae; genus Combretum; species Combretum micranthum. The sequence goes on from JAMXBD010000526.1 coordinate 682,595, forward strand.
CGACGTAAGCTTAAGCTTAAGTGTTAAAGTCATAATAACAATACTGTATGAATAGTAATTTCTCCTACAATTTTATTTTATTTTATTTACACAAGTAAACTAATCCACTTAACTCGTAGGACAACCCACTTTAGCCTGCACGCTAAACAAGTAAGGTAAAATTGACTCACTTGTAAATGGACTGAAAAAATGTTGAACATATGGTGTTCAAAGTGTGTTTTGATGAGAAAATGAAATAAACAATTAATCACTTAATCATATTTAAGTTACACTTAATTAGAAAATAAGTGTTCAATTTGTTTTGGATATGTTTAAACTTGTTTTGCTTTATTTTTATTTATGCTTGTTGTAATATCTTGATTCAAACTCATTTTAGACATATTTTTGTTTAGAATTTGTTAAATCTTAAAACATGACAATTGTAGATCTCTCTTCGAGCTTTTTATAGTATCTTGAATCACTTCAATTGGAGTTCGGATGAGAAAGTTGTGATCAAAATACGAAACAATATCGAGGTTGGAATCGAGCATTGCAACATATCGTTCGGACGGTAATATATGGCGCCTGGACGGTAGATGGTTTACTGCTTTGTTTTGTAAGTAGTGTCCGTATGGTAGGCCTGTAGCGTTCGAACGCTAGTTGATAGAAAAATAGTCGTTGGAGTCTCTTTTACTTGACCATTGTAGAGGTGTTTTGTTGACAACGGCTAGGAGGTTTCAAGATGTTATAAATACAAGTGTTTAGGGACTTGAAGGTAAGGTTTAGGGCTTGTTTATTGCATACATCTCCTTGTAAACACTCTCTACATGAATTAATTGTAAATTGTGATACTTTATAAGTGAGAGCCAAGTATAGTGCTAGTTACTTTATAATTGCTATCCTTTGTCAAGCACTACACTAAGTGCATGGTGAGTGTGTTGATGAAGTCTTGAGTTGAGTTTAGTGTGTTCAATTTGTAAAGACTTAACTCAAGCATTTGTATTGTTGATGTGTTAAAATCTCTTTTGAGGCAAATTGTTGGTGTAAATAAAGTAATGAAGTCCTCCATTGAAGGAGACAATTGTTGTGGATAGTGGAGACTAGGGGTCAGACCGAACTTCATGTTAAAATCTCGGTGTAATATTTCCTTTCCTTATCTTTTTATTTATTATTGTTGTTGTTGTGCATGATTTAGATATTGAGCTTGAAAAGAAATCGCTTTTAGTGCATAATCAATATTCTTTAGGTGTCACTTAGTTTTTACAATTAGTATCAGAGCTAGGACTCTAGAATAAGTGCTTAATCGCATCTAGAGTTTAAGATCATGGCTAGTAACACCTTAGGTTTTATGGAAGACAAGCAATAAATGGACACCCATCTTAACTGGAACAAATTATGCATATAGGAAATGTAGAATGAAAATTTTCTTAAAAACTTAACATATTTTCTTATGGGATATTATAGAAAATGGGCATGTAGTTATTGAAGGCAAAAATAAATTAAATTATACTAAGGCCGAAAAAGAGAAAGCTCGATTAAATGAAGTTGGTATGAATATATTATATTGTGGTTTAAATGAAAGTGATTTTAGTAGAATATGTACTTGTAATTCGACTAAAGAAATTTGGAAAAATTTAGAAAGTACTTATGAAGGTTCTATTAGAATGAAAGAAACAAAAATTAGCCTCTTATGTGGAGAATTTGAAAATTTTAAAATGAAGGCTAATGAATCTATTGATGAAATGCATGATATATTCATAAAAATTATGAATCAATTATTTATTCTTAGCAAGACATATACTAACTTGGAAATTAGCTCCAAACTTCTTAGGTGCTTACCAAGAGAATGGGAGGCGAAGAGGACAGCCATTGAAGAGGCACATGATTTGACTATAATTGATAAGGAAGAACTTTTTGGAACTTTCAAGACTCATGAAATGGTCAAAAAGCATAGAGAGGAGTTAACTAAGAAGGAAATTGTACTAAAAGCCTCTTGTGCAAGCTCAAGTGAAGAAGAGGAAGAGAGTGAGGAGGATGATGAGGAGTTAGACAAGCTTACAAAGAAGTTCACCATGTTCTTGAAGGTGAACAAGATGATGAAGAAAGATGATTACGATTCCTCAAAATAAAAAAGGAAGACTATTATGTGCTTCAAATGCAATCAACCGGGATATGTTCAACAAAAAGTTGACCCTAACTCGTTTTATAAATTGGTTAAACGGACTGGCCTACTGGCCAAAGCCCAATTGCATAGCTCTAGTCTTTCAACTACCCACTACTCCATGTTCTCCACGACGTTTGTAACTGCAAGGGGTCAATAACCTATAATTGTCTTCTCGACATGCTAATAAAAAGAAATGTGTCATGCTAGTAACTCCTACATATTTTTTATCATTTCCCACCTTAAATTAATATCAACTTGAGCGTAAGAGTGACTGCACCGAAGGACCCACACGACCCCTCCCCAAATAGCAAACATGCTACAAGAGTTTATTCTACTTACTTTAGTGACTTTTGTTAGCAAATTGACAATCCTTTTTCTTTTTTTAAATTGTTGTTATGTTTTTCATTGTCCTTTTGTTTTTTTTAATAAACTAATTACATATATATATATATTTAATTAAGGGTTAATGTCATAATTGTTACCTGAACTTTGGTGAAATATGCAATTATACCTAAACTTTAAATCAATCAATTTACTACCTAGTTATATGTTTCGTGTACACTAATACTAATGCTGAGAGGCATGGTTTGGTTGCCTTACGTAGCTAAGCTAAGGGCTTAGGTTGAAATCTGCATCCAAAATCTTATTAAGCTTAAAAGAAGAAAGGGGTAGATGCCCTGGTAAGCAGATATTTCGATGGCTTTATGGAAGAAAGCTAGTGATGTAGAGTCATTAGGTCCATTTGTTGATGTGGCACTCCTAACGAAGTGCTATGTGACACATGTTTACGTTTGCATAATTGACGCAAAGCAGATTGCGGGCCCGTTCCTGGATAGGATAGACAAATCCAAAAAGCCCAAGAAGAAATAAATGTGGAGCCCATCTTTTCGAAGCCATAACTTTAGCATAGAACTCTCTTTTTTTATTATTATATATGCACGCGAATTCTTTTTAGCAATCTACAAATATTATGGTAACTTATTAATTTTTAGGCCTAAAAAGCTTTGTTTAAGGTTCCAAAACGAGCCTCGTCTTGATCTTGACTGTCACATTAATCGCTACGTTAATTATAATATTTCTATTATTTCATTTTAATTTTCTCTTCTTTGTTTGACTATTATTTAATCTTGATTAATAATATTATCTCTTTAATTAACATTATTATAATCTTATAAAGAAAAGGAACCTAGGCCTCTACACAAGCCTACATTCATCTCACAACCTAAGCTTAGGACGAGAGCTTTTTCAATTGTACAATATAAAAAAAGGTTGATTGATGGTGTTTAAGCAATGTGGAACAATACTATTGATTTTCTTTTGAGCTACCACAATATTTTCTTCTTTATGAATCTCTTAGCATCAAAATTGTATTTTTTTCCTTTAAAGAGCTTCTTCTACCTCAAAAGAAAAGGTCTTAATAGTCAATATTGAGTTAGATAAATTTTGAAGAAACGAAGTGAAGATGAGTTATTCTCATCACGGACAGAAACAAAAACAATAATTGTCATCCCGTTCACTCATAATATAACCCTTTTTCTCAAATTCAAAAGGGGAAAAGAAAGAAAAGGGTATCTTGGCTTAACAACTCTTAATTTTATCATGAAAAGCAAAACTGATAATTGACATAAACACCCTTATTTCTAAGATGATTTTGACTCAATTGGTTGATACTCTAAGCAAAAATCATCTAGAAATGTCTCTTAATGGTTCAATTTGTTAATTTCAGGCATATTTGATCCCTTCACGAAGAAACAAAACAAATACGACAAGAATGGAGTTGAACAGTGATGTTTTGAGAAGGTCAGTAGACGCTACACCCCCGTGCTACACCCTGTTGTGGAGGGTGTTTGCACCAGGAAGTTTGGAAGAAGGTCAGTAAGCGCTACACCCCTGGCAACACCCTGTTGTGGAGGGTGTTGTAGCCCAGTCTTTACCTCCAGCAAGCGCTACACCCCTGGCAACACCCTGTTGTGGAGGGTGTTGTAGCCCAGTTTTCACCTTCAGTAAGCACAACACCCCGCGCTACACCCTGTTCGAGGGCTGTTGGGACAAGCGCGTCTTTGGCTGATATTTTCTTATTTTAGGGATTTTTGGGAGGCCTATAAATAGTCCTTTTTGCAGAGAGAAAGGGGAGACCCATATCCTAAATTTTAAACTTACGTAGTTTTCTAGAATTTTCCTAAGTCTTAGAGATTGAGAGCTTAGAGCAAGACATTGACGAATTCAAATCAAGATTAAATCCGGATTGGAGATCCACTTTTCATCACATTTGAGATCCATTTGACAGGGTTGTATTCATGAATTCATCTCTTTCCATTGAATTTAATTGTTTCTTATTATCTTGATGGAGGGTAAATCGTAGATCTAGATTTTGTTTGGATTTTATTTTCATCATGTTGAGAATCCGATTTTAATGAATCCTAATCGATGTTCTTATGTTCAAATTGCATGTTCCTCATCGTTTCTTAGATTTGTAAATCCTGATTACAAGTTTACATCTGATTTCCATTTTAGTTGATTGAGAAATCGCTTTCATGATAGATCTATGCAATTTGAAGGGATTTGATTGTGATTCTAGAGATAGATTACAAGGATCTCCCATTTCCCTATGTTTTCGACGAGTTCTTGATCTTAAGCGGTCTTAGATTGTAATTAATTGAGGAGAGATTCTAAATTAATCGATTTAAGACTAGATATATTGATATATTCGAGAGGATTGTTGATTTGTATAAGGAACTCAATGGTGTAAGAACTCAATTCGGGATTATCTTTAATGTTCTGTGATTCACATGATGAAAGTAAATGAAAAACAAGATCTAGATCGTTGTTTCTGATTCTAAAACTCGCTTGTGTTCAACGGTGTTCTTGCTGCTAGTTTTGTCGAAATCAATAGTTTTTAGTCTATAGTTCCACAATCGATTCTCTTATCGCTGAATAGTAGAAATTGAGCAATTACTAGTACTTATTTCCTTCCCCGTGGACGACCTCGACTTAACACTATACTACGATTCGATAGGTTCGCTGCCTAGTTGTCTTTCGTAGTAGTTCAGAACGAGTTTTTACAAATTTAAACTACATTGACAAGGATTTTTCCACCAAAAACCTAAAACAAAAACCGGTTCAAATCATTAATGTACCGTTAAGCCTACTTCGCAAAGCCAGGGACATGTACATGAGAAAAAAAGAGTGATTATGCTTACAGATGTGTTATAGTAATTTCCATTGTCCATTAATGCACAAGAACCAATTAATGCTCCAATAATTTGTGTAATTATGCATTCTTTGTTTTGACAAGAAAAATAGAGGTTGATGTTATGATAATAATTTGTGTAATTATGTATCCAATTTATTAAAGGTATCTCTATTCACTTATAGTAATTTTTGTTCTTCCATTAGATGACATAATATTTTCAATTACTTTTATAGCAATTATATTCATGTTTGATAGTTCATGTGCAGGTTTTTTGGGGATCTAGCTTTGGATGATTTGAGAGCCACTCGATACTCCAAATATAATATTGAACTATCAAGGACAACATCAATGACAGCAAGGATGTTACGCTCATCTACTTGGATCGTTCGTGAAGACTACTTTTAATATTAAGGAGCAGCACCAAGTCCTTGCTTCGAGCTGCTTGAAATTGAGCATCAAGTCTTAAACTATGTGGTGGCTATTAAATTGACTGAATGCGCATGTATCAACCCTGACCCTACGCTTGCTTAAACAAGTTTAAGCTTCTTTTAGGCCCTCCAATTTATGTTCAATATAGCTCTGGCATTTAGTTACGGCATGGCAAAAGTTTTGGCTCAATTGTGAAGAAGCTTCGAGGGTGCTTCAATGGTTAAGGATGATCCCAAATGTGAAAGCAGATAAGACTTTGGTTGAGGTAGGGCAAGAAAGATCGCGGTGCCAAAGCTGTGAACGAACGTGATGATTAAAGGAAGTATTGGGACTAAACAGGTGGTGATGTTATCGAACTCAAGTGTTGGAGATCTGGTTGTTGCTGTATTGATGGAGTACGTGAAGGAAGGTAGACAATAGGTGTTTGTGAAGATGAATTATTCACAGTTTAATGGTTGGTGTCTATGGTGTGAGCAGTTAGTCAAGATGCGTTGTTTCGCATTAGCAAATTTTCATTACTAAGCCTTATATATAAAAATAGTAGGAGAAGTACTGTTTGAAGTTCTCTAAGAGTAATAGGCTTGTGTGGGTCCATAATATGTGTTTTAGCTAAATGAGGCTTAGGCCCAAGATAGTTTTGTTCTTATAATTTCAAGTAGTTAATTGTGCATTTGGGTAAAGTTTAGATAGCCATTGCCTACTACATCAACGGCTACATCAACAACATACACATAGATATTGATACTGGCTTTTCAAGAAATTAAATATTCTCTTTTGAAAAAATTAGAAATTTCTAACATATTCAAACTTTTAGGATTTGTTTGGCATGATGGAATGAATTAAAAAGAAAAGATTTTAGAAGAAAAGAATGTGGAGGGAATAAATTAATAGAGACTTTAAAGCCCTTTATGTGTGTTTGGATAATGAAAAGAGAGAAAAATGGATGAAATTTTAATTATTACAAAACACCAAATTAATAAATGATAAATTACTTATACGCTCCTAAAAGATAATAAGTAATTTAAAAAGAATAAAAAATTCTCTTTCTCTCCTAATTCTTTCCATTTTTGTATGAGATAAAAAGTGATGAGACCCAAAAAAAAATATTATATCCATTTTCACTCCCCTCATCTTTCCCTTTCAAAATAAACAAAGAAATTCAATCCTTCCTCTTTTTCTCCTCCTTAACCATTCCTCCCAACGTTAAAAGATGACCCATACAACTCATGACAGGTAATAAGAGAAACACATGTACTTTGGCCCTCTAATCTGTGCATCCTGTGTCTTCCTCTTGCTTTTTACTTATATTTTGAGAAGAGCAGTGATAGGTATGCTGAACATTTAATACAAAAAAGGTAACAAATTCATGGTTGTTTTTTAAATAATCCTTTTTTTAATTTAAATTTTAAAATTTTAAATCGTGGTTAGGCAGCACAAACCTATCATTTCATTCGACATTTTACTTTCAACATCATTTTTTCGTTTCGAGAAGAAAAAAATTGCTTTTGAAAATCATTTCTTATGCTCTTCCTCAAATTTGGGACTAGATAAGGGCAGTGGACGAAAGGACTTAATCTCCACCATGACGCGCATCTAATTTAAGCTTCATTTCTCTGCGAGATGATGGGCCGGTTAACTGCAGGACTAGACGCATTGAGTTCTATGTTGCTGGACTTATCTAAATATGGTTATAGTTACGAACGAGGCCCATTATCTTTGACTTGGACTAATGGACTTGGTAAATGGACATATGGGCTTAGCTTTCGCTCCTTCTATTGACAGCATCTGGCTGGCAATTTTACCCTAATTCTTTCTTTCTTCCTTTTTTTTTTTAATATGATCAAGTCAACCATTTATATCATTTCTATTGTTCAATCAACAAAATCGTCCTCTTAATTATCTAACCATAAAAAGATATAGTAATTAGTATATTAAAAATAGTAGTTTCTTTTCTCCTTCTTTACTAATATTTTATTTTTTTCTCTTTCTTCATTCAACCCAAAAAACTAATTACCTAATTGTAAATGTTTCACATCTCAAAAACTTTATCTTAATCTATGATAATAGCATTTAGAGGTTTCAACCAAATGAAAGATGACAAGTTTCATATGTAAGCAATGCACAACAAAAATGATTGATTGAAAATGATTATTCACACCAATAAAAAAAGCAAAAGGCATTTTGCATTTATTGGTGATATAAGTAGTATAAAAAGAAATAACATCTCCAAAAATCTTATAGTCACTTATTGCTTTCCCATGCACTCAAAAGACATTTTTTAAATGTTCCTTACTATCAAATTCCACTTGGTAAAATAAATTATGGTCTTTTTCTTTCATTTGCATAAAAAACTCAATCATAGCATTGGCATCCCTTAATTCTAGTCTCGAATGTCTCTTTTTGTCAAGATAATTTTTGATGTTTTTTTTCAAGCAATCAATGTTTTGATATCTCCCATGTTCTTTAGCCATAAAAGGAAATATTTGACTTGTCTTCACCCTTGTAGCATGTAAAGAATTGATATCGTATTGTTGTGACAATTTAATTTTTCTATGATATGAAAAATATTGAGTGTTGTTTGGAAAAATTTCATGACTATGATCTTTTACGAAGTCTTAAACAATCCATTACTGTCATATCTCTTATTGACATATAATTTTGCTTCACATCCTATTTTTAAGCAAGGTATAGGATTATTTGCATTTGATTCCCACTTTTTTCCATATCTAGTGCAAACATATTTAACATTAATGAATTCTTTTGAAACTTTTGATTATCGAGAACTTTTAGTTGAATTCCCAAACCCTATAGATTTAGCATATTTTTGGTTATATAAGAATGCTTCAAGATATGAATTGGATTTCATCCCAACATGTGGTTATACAACATTTGATTTTTCAATTTGATTGCTTTTATCCTTCTTAATATCACATGGCCAATCTTTGATGTTGTATTCTTCATTAGTAATCTTATCACCAGCATCAAAATCTAAACTTTCATTTAGATCAAACTCCATTCGCATCTATTCAAAAGAGAAATAAATTTTAAAAGACTATATGATTTGCACAATAAAAAAAAAGAGTTTTGAACTAATTTATTACTAAAAGACTTATTATTAATAAACTTCGATCAATCTATTTTAGAAGTGGATAATCAATAAATCACAAATTATTCTTAAAATTAAAATAAAACTAAATCATTTTTATTAGTTAAAAACTAGCACATATACTGACACATTAACTTGTAATTGTTTAATTATTAAAAGATTAAAAGAAATTAAACATACCTTAGAGATTAGAAAAAAAATTCCATCTCTTTAATGAAAAATAAAGTAATTACTTGTAATTGCTCTTTATTATGAGTGCTTCATTATATAATTTTTTTCACAAGCCATACGAAAAGCTTTCCCTACGTTATATTTTTTTCCTATTATATTTTTTCCTCCATAAAAAATTAAGTAAAGTTTTGGAGATTTGAAACATTTAAAAATTAGGTAATTAATTTTTAGGGTTGAATGAAGAAAGATAAAATAATAAAATAATAATACAGAAGGAGAAAAAAAAATACTATAATATATTTAAGATTGACTATAAAATAAGCCAATAAAAAAAAGAGAGTATTGAACAAGAGTGTTGCTAACACTCTTCATAATATATATCAATACTGTAATCACAATTTAATAAGAATCTAAACTGTTAAATAAACAACAAACGGTTAAAAAGGTGATATGACCATAAAATTTTATTCATTTTTCCATTCTCAATTTTTTTTTTTTGGCAGATAAATGAATTCTAATACGTGTTTTAGGAAATCAAGCAAATTTCTTCTCAAAAGTACAAAAATATATGCATAAATATGTGGATTTGAAACGTAAAAAAGAAGCTATGTCTTCTACGGACAGACTTATGAGTATGTAAATTTTAAAAAGATGCCTATGAACAACTGCAATTAGAGCCGTTTACGATCGTTAGACCTTGCTTGACAGTTTATTCACACCTTGGCATAGGGTGTCTCAGTGGTGGGCCTCTCCCCTGCCCGTTAAACCGCATAGGCCGATGGGTTAGGGCACTATAATTTATCAAAATAGTACGGATAAAGTAAATTTTTATTCCTTAATATGTAACTGATAATCCACTGAGTCTTTTGTTTTTCTATTTCAACTCTCAGCTTCTAAAAAAGTTTATAGTATAGACTTTAAGCAAAATAGATTCCCCTTTCCTACCAATACGAGAGTTGCTGCTGTTTTTATTAGACTTATTTGTATCTTGAATATTTTATAATCTCGTATTACTTATATTATAACTAAAAATAGATATATTGGTGTATAAATACACAACTCTAAAAATTCTTTTGCTAAAGAGCTAGCGGAAATTATTCTTAATCTTAATTTTATTTTAAGTTAAATTATTTTACTTAAATTAATAAAATTATTTGATTTTTTTAAAAGTATCATGAAAACCAATGGAAACAAATTATTTTTAAAATTAGGAACTAGATGGGAAGAGAAATGATTCGGTTGGTATTATATGTAATGTATAATATATAATTGATGTGTAATTATCAATGATTTTCTAACACTATGAAACTCAATGATTGCGGCTTCACTTCTGTTTCGTCTAACCCTTAATTATTGGGTTACTCTTGGATCAAGTCACATTTAGCACAAAATGCATCGACTTAGTACATACCGGTCACATATTTTCATCTGAAACAAATGCACTAATCCGGGATAAATATATTAGGCTTAGCACCTGAAATAAAAATATACTAAATTTAAAGCAAAATAAACTATATGAGATATATCGACTTCTACTCAAATCGCTTAAAAAAAAAAAAAAGGAAAGAGCAACTTCACCGAAGAATCTCTGCTAATTATTGCCATGTAAAAATAGTCGTTATTGTGCTCCGCTGAATATGGTGGGGGCCGGTGGATTTGAAAGGAAGCAGCTTTGTCATGCTGGCCATCTGTCATGTTATTTAACATCGTGATTTGATGTCTACGCATAAGACAACCTTTTTAAAACCAAGCATACACAATCAACACAAAGTTTGAATGAAGTTGATGACATACGAACCAAGTGCTGTGTGTCGAACATAATTTGGCGTAGACTTCTTTCACGGAGAAAATCAAATTCGGCATATAAGACTTCAGTGATATGGTGAATGGTATCGCAAATTAGCCCTGTTCAAGTCTACTTTCTAAAAGATTCACTAAGCATTTTATACCATAATCTTTAAATATAACACATTATATCATGATAATGGAATGTATTTATTTAATATTTTATTGACATTTATACATCATATCGGTATAACATGTCATGTGTAAAAATCCATTCATGTTTGATGACACAGGCAATCTGAATAATTGGATGATGATCGAAGGAATTGTCATCGGGAATGTGTTAAAATTATGGTAGTCTTTTGTGGGGAGGCGGCGGAGGAGGAGGAGGAGGGGAACAATGGGAGTTTCATACCATCTACTAGATTCTTAATTAGTTCGCGTGTGAAGTGTCTTAAGTACCGAATGGCATGGTTTTTCAAAATCGCATAAAGTTGCATGTGAGTGAGGCATCTTTTGGTGGGTATATATCAACTTGAAAGGTCCTTCACCTAATATATGTCTTCCTATATAAAATCATAGCTATAGGTCCTTGACCTAATATATGTATCCCTTAAATAACAATCCTATGATACAAATCTTATACACAGTGAACTACTCTTTGTATCTTCTTGGGCATCCATAAAGTAAAGCAGCTAGCCATGTTCATTAAAAAATAATAATAATAATAAAAAAATAATTTGATGGGCACTACAATCATGACTCGAACAAAATACCAATTAATGATAGTTTGATATCATCTATTGGCAAATTGAAGTGTGCTCACTTGGTAACTACACAACGAAGCTACCTTTTCAAAAGGGCAAAAGATTGTTTGAAATTAGATATCTTTTGGTATATATCAATCAAGCAACTTACACAAAAGATATCAATGTTTAGAAGTTAGTTCATTTAAAGTATTAACGTTTTAAATGGTTAAAAAGAGATATAGACATCTTGCGAAGTGAATCAAATGAGGCATCAACGTACTACAAAGTTCATTTAAGATGTTCATTTTTGAATTAGTTTTCAATTGACATCATTTAATTTTCCTCTATGGTTAATTATTAATACCTTATTTGATTCACTTTGTGAAAACGTTGATTTCTCTTTTTAATACTCGAAACGTTGATACCTTAAATAAATATACCCCCAGTTGATTTCATTTCAAAATGTTGATGCCTTAAATGAATTTACTCAAAAAATTGATATCTTTTGATGTAATTTATCCTATATTAATCAAATTGAAAGGTTTTTTCACCTAATATATGTGTCCCTTGTGACATAAAGATTACTAAGGTTGTCAAACCTGTGATGTTATATAAAATCATTAAAGTGTCCATAGAATTGAAACGTAGGAATGTAAGTTTTTACAATTTATGTAAAACAACTTTGAAAATCTATAGAAATGCTTACAACAATTGGAAAAAGAAAAGAAATTCAAATACATAATGGATAAAAAATTTAAAGAAATTAAGCTTTCTTTTTGAATAATAACTCTTAATCCATAATATGATATACACAAAATGGGACTAACAATTATTCTATTATTTTGTTTGAAAAGATTTTTGGATTAAAGAGAATAAAAACTTTCTACTTATCTTAAGTTCTTGATTATATAAATAGAATAAATAAGTAACCCTGTAAACTGTAATGCCTTAAATTTAGGAACATATCAAATTCGCCACACGTCCACATTAGATTAGGATATGTAAAGGCTTAGAACTTGCTAAAAAATCCATAATGATATAAATATAACTCTACTCACATTTATAGATGGTTCACATATAATATGACTTGATACATACTGTCCACAACATAAAAGAGAACGTGATGTCACATATTGATATGGATTGGAAAATCCAAATAATTTGCGAATCTAGTGCTTTATTGTGATCCATGGTTTATAATATGCTTTTGGGTTTTTATGATTTACAAAAACTGGAATTAAAAGGGATATGGGCGATTGATCCTTGGATATGATGCACCAAATATAGAATCAAACTGATTATTCTAATCAATTGATATTATGCACGATGACAAGAAACAACAAAGATTAATCTTGAAAAGAAATCTCAATCTTATTTAAGAAGTCAATTCATCACAAAGGACAATACAATATCATGAGGGCAAAACCAATATAAAATTGCTAAATACATTACTAATAACCCATTTATACTCCCACAAGCTGGGTAAGGGAAAATATGGAAAACTACAAGATAAACAAATAAAATAGGAAATAAATGTCCTAAATAGCACAAAAACTAGGGTAAGCATTACCTTATTGATCACAATCATGACACGGGCTGTTATCGCATCAGATTATATTTCTTCGTGGCCGTGATTTGCTTAGTCACAACTGGTGTCATGGGCATAATGGCGCTTATTATCTCCTTAGGTCTCCAATGCTTATGATGATGATGCGATAACATCCTTGATCATGGGCATGATTCCCATCACAGCCTGGATCACAGGCATGATGGCGGATGTGATCTCCATGGGTGGTTGATGTCTAAGTATAGACTCTATCATGGCTGTCGTAACAAGCATGATGGTGTGCGTGATCTCTTTAGATGACAAACCTCCATTGCTTAAACATACCAAATTGAATCCTACTCTAAAGCGTATCATGTATCCTTTGAGACGGCCTAATTGATCATTGTTTAAATCATTTGCAAGAATCCTTTGAGTCAAATTCAACAATTTTTAGCTCCAACTCTAGTTATTGGTCCATATGACCTATGATTCCTATCACATATACTTAACACTTACTATGTGGCTTACAAAGTCCACTACCAACATTAATTACTAACATTAGGATCCAGCCCACAAGGAGTACAACTAAACATATGATATCTTCAATACAATTTTTAGAATACATTTGCAAGTAGTCTTCATAGACATCACACTCCCCATAGTTAACCACAATCTCATAATTGATAAATTGAACTCTATAGGTACATTATCTATACTTGAAAAAGAGAAAAAGGTGAGTCAGAGCTTAATACGATGTACCACAAACACACATACGTGATCAAGCATGCGTACATTCACATGCAGATCTATTATTAATGTAACAACCAATATCAAAGTATTTTTATTTAAACCAAGCAAGCAACTCTGGTATAAACCAATATCTCGCCACACATAAATATAATACTACATAGGTACGATGTTGGACACTCCCTAATATTCATGTCCATAATCTGAATATTGGGTACTCCCTGATATCCACAAAACCGAAACACCTATATCTATCTAGATCATTTCCATATACAACTCAACTTGGGACAATGCCATACATAGATCATCACGTTGCCTTGATAATAGTATGAGTATTCTCCACCTATTACCAGCAACCATGAACAAGTGACAAATGCATTGTTATAGCTATATAGTCATTTAATCAATTTATGAATCTATCTTAAACAAACACAAGCAACAAGCAAAGTATACACATAATTGGGTACTTGATTTGTTCTAAGCATTGGAATCCACTAATATTTATGTTTTAAAGTCTTGAGTATACTAATAATTAAACTAGGTTTATTTTCTAGTTAAGAAAATAAGTAAGAAATTTAACAAAGTTACAAAGAACACATGCAACACACGAGCTATACGTGAGTTGTACACAAGCTTGTGTTCTTTCTAGTTATAACTTTTAAGTCACAGAGGTACATGATCTAGTGCATGAGCTCGTGTATATGTCGTGTACTTTCTAAGTTCCTTTTTCGTTGAAAACACAGAGAGATACATGGCTTAATAACAGGCTCATGTGTAGGTTGTATATTTCTAAAAATCATTATTTTCACTATGGAGAGGTATATGACCTAATGCATTGGCTCGTGCATTGGTCATGTACTTCCAGAATCCGTTCCTTCCATGTAATTTTTACTCGTTTGCAACTTGAAACCAATATTTAATCCTTCCAAATGTATTTTTATCACCTTAACACTATAAAACACACAAATTTATTTTATTCTACTAAAGTTATCACTCTAAAGTCAATTTTTTCACAATTCACATGATCTTAATCATTCTAACACTCACAATATCAAAACTAATATAAATTCACATTTCCTTTTTGAAATTCTTCAATATCCTTTCTTGTTTAATTCCTTTATCCTTCTTCCTTTGAGATTTCTCACAATATGTCCTAAAAACTTGCAGTTTTTCTTTTTTAAGTATCGATGTTTACATTGAGATGCCTTAATTTCCATTATTTATTTGTTAATCTTATCGTAACTAATCAAAATAGAAAGTGGGAATCTTTTAGAAATCTTTAAGCATCATGAATGCGAATTGGAGAGGAAAGGAAAGTTTTTGCAGGTCATAGAGAAGGAGAAGGAACGACGAGGGAACGATTATTTCTCTTTTAACTATCTTTTAAAATCTTTTTTGCAATGATAGAATTGCTCTTATTTAAAATTCAAAATTTACTATTTTGACATGCCATTTGATTTTATTTACTTTAAGCTTATTTCATAAACTTTGTAGATAGAGCTCAAACTTTAACAAGGAAGGTTATAAACGTCGGGGGGGGGGGGGGGGGGGGGGGAAGAGAGAGAGAGACCATTGAAACACAATAAGAAAGATGCAACACTTCATAGTTTATGATCTTTTAAAAGCATGATTCTCTCTTTTATATTTTAATTGATTTGACTCAAACTGATAGAATCAGTAAACTCAATTTGAAAACATAAGATTATATTAAGATATGTGTAGACTTTGTTGAAATTATAGGATTCTATAAAAAAAATTAATTTTATACATGAGTTAACTTTGAATAGTCTCCTAATATTATATACTTATAGAATCATATTAGTATAATCGTGATTTTAGCAACTGTAAATATGATTACATAAAGAGCACGTATTATAGATCTAATATACATGAATTTAGTCTTTATATCTTTTCAGCTATGTCTCTTTTAGTTGTTGATCAAAAGAGGAATTTGCACAATTATTTAAAAGTTTAAGCTT
This sequence comes from Combretum micranthum, assembly GCA_024138025.1. NCBI lineage: Eukaryota > Viridiplantae > Streptophyta > Magnoliopsida > Myrtales > Combretaceae > Combretum > Combretum micranthum. The sequence continues at coordinate 698,443 of JAMXBD010000526.1, forward strand.
ATTCTAATTTTTGTGGCCCCATCTTTGGGAATTTATAATAACTAGTTATAATCTTGGACAATGCTCAAATTTATAAAGAACACTTATAAGTGATTACATTATAGATACTAAAATTATATGTTAAGAGTTCTTCATTTACATTTAATTATATACAAATTCACACTTTTCTACAAATAATAAAACTTTTGAAAAAATAAAAAATCTAAATAAATTGAAAAAAGTGAAAAATTCTATTGGTCGCATGAGCCAAGTTTGGGCCGGTAGAGAATGCTCCTGCAAACATTAAAAGATAGATTAAGGACGGCGGGGGTTGCCCGACGTGGCCACTCCAACGCTGAAGTCACTCTGTGGGTGAGGATAAGGTGGGTGCAAATAGAATGTTAGATAAGTTGTTTTTCTATCTGTACTGTATGTTTGCTCTCCTATCCTATTACTGTTCCTTATCTGTTCTTATCCCCTTACCAGGAAGGTAGAGAGGTATTTACAGGGTTTTAGGATCATACTAGTATACCTAGTACAAGGCCTTGTACTAGGTACGACGATGGCAACTAGGTAGGAGGACTTGACGTCGTGGTGCTATCGAGCTGTTGATGTCCCTCCGGTCACGAGATGTAACATGATAAAGAAAGATGAGGAGAACAAGACTGAGCTGAATTGATGGCGAGCTAGTTGTCTCAGCGACCTGATGATCTCGTTATGGAGCCTGAGGTGTGGACTCGAAGTTAGGTCCAGTGTCTCCTCGTTTTTGACATCTCTGGGATTTAGATGAATCGAGCTGCTTCTTCAATGAGCTATAGAGATTAAGGATTCCTGAGCCCCAAAAGACTGAGTGGGCCTTGGGCTATATTTTACTAGCAACTCTATCGTACATAAACTTATAGGATATTAATGGTTAGCATTAATTTGGTGTTTTTCCATTTTATCAAAAGAAGATAGAGTCGTTTTATGAAATATAAGGATGTGAAAAGCCATCATCGAAGAGATATAATTTAAAAGAAAAAAAACTTGGTATCTTTTTTATAATATAAACTTAAGATATGACAAGTCAATATTTAAAAGGAAAAATACCAAAAAATTTTTGAAATTATATATTATATTATAATGTAATAGATAATAGATTATTATAACAAATAATATATGTTATAGTTATATATTATATAGACAGATTGGTTTCTTATCATTTTTTTTTCCTTTCAAAAGTTGTAAGTATTAAAAGTTGCGGTTTTCATAAAACATGGAAAACATGCAAAGGTAATATCGAATAAGTATTAATATAAAAAGATAATATATCATTGTATGTAATAATACCAAAAGCTAATATTTAAAAAAAAAAATATATATATATTTTAATCATAACAATACATAAAAGCAATATCAAAAAGGTATAATACGAAACGGTAGCAACAAAGTGGTATATATGAATATATATTTTTTTAACATGACATAATGTTATGTACCAATGAATTTTTTTTCCTGAAGAAGTATCGTTGATGTTTCGTGATTTCTATTTCCCATCAAAACGATTTACTGCGCCTCATCGGACCCACCACAAGTCTCTCCATGAGGCATGCCAGGGTACCTGATCTCAGCAAAGAACGGGCAGTGGGCGTCAGGTCAAATACCGTATGGTTTGTGCTTGCCATAAGCCAACTTCCCCAAGTGCACATAGTTATATTCAAACACGAAACATCATACGCACTCTAGCTAACAATTAGGTAATTCACTCATGGTGGTTCATTCCTATGATGTTCATGTCTGCCTGAAAATTTTCACCTAGTGGAATCTGAAATTTGTCTGAACCTACTATTATTTTCCATGGAGAAATGAAAATCACCCTTAGTACTAGATGAAAAAAGATATTCCCAGATATGCTGCTCTTCTTCTATTGATAAAATTCTCTGTCGTGCTTGGGACAACAACGTACGCAGCATTTCAGGTAAAAAATAGTTGGAATTGTGCGCTGTTGAAATGTGGTGGGGGCCGGTGGTTCTGAAATGTGAGAGAGCCGTTTTGTCATGTTGATTTCGTCTTGATTTGATGCCTAGGCACTAGCACAACACAACCATTTTTAAACCAACCACACACAAAGTTAGGATGAAGTCAAAAACATGTGAGCAAAGTGGAGTGTGTCGAACATACGGTCCATTTGGCTATTGTTTCAGAGCAGATGATAGATATGTTTTTTTTTCAAACTTTTTTAATAAATTTTTTTACCAAGAAATAGATACAGATAAAAAAACAGTTGTAGTTCTTATGAAAAAATCAAATATAGATAAAATATAGATGTAAATTAGACAAATTTACACATATTATTTCTATATAGATACAAATAAAAAATAAACCATCTAAACAGACCCATATAATTTGGCAAACCCTCTGTCTATGTCAATCAAGTGTTAAACGCTACATATATTGGTATTATATGGAATGTGTACGTATAAAATGAATATTTGATGTATCTAACTTGCTATCACATTATTGTCTTAGCAAGTGATAATATGCCACATGTTAATTTGATTTTAATTAATTTATATATTTTTCTAAAAATAATAATAAATAACACATGATACGTTGTTATTTGCTGAGATAACTATTTGACATCGATCTAGTATAGCAAATATTTCATCTTATGTATAAATAACATGTGAATAATCATTTTTTATATGCTAGGAAATGGAATGTATATATTTTTTAAAAATATTTATCATTCATGTTTTACATATATATATATATATTATAAATATGAAACTTTTATTAGAATTTATATATCACATATATATAACACGTGGTGTATAACATTCACGTATCGTTGATGATGTGGACAATCCAAAATGATATTACGATTGATGAGGTGGAAGCAATGATGAACATGTACCTATCAAAGTGGGACAGAGATGGGTCAATAACAGTTTCATAGTTTCTAGTCCTTATCTTGAAAGAAATGAGTCAACAGGAAAAAACTATAGCCTTTGGTAATAAGCTATATTGATTTTAGGACAAATTTCTTCATTTAGGCCCTCAAAATGGCATTTTTTTTTGTATTTTTAGCAAGTTTTAGTTTTGCTATAACTTCTTATAGACACTTTCATTTTATGTAACATTTGTGCCATTTTATTTTTCCTTTTGTGTACTTCATCCCAGTAAGTTTTTAGCATTCATCTTTTTGGTAGTTTCTGTTTTTTATTTTTAGCAGCTTTATAGATTGCATATATATGTACGCTATAGGGAAAAAAGAACAAGAATTTGCTATTAGAAATACAAATTTGAGTCTTCTTGCTTTGTTTTTCCCAAATATTCAAATTACTGCATTGTTTTTGAATTTTAATGCTAATTATCTAGATATTCATAGAATCAATAGATAAGTGAGGATTGTGCTTTGATATTTGTACGCAAATCAACAGTTTGCGATAAAACCCTAATATTTGCTGCATCAGTTGGTATCAAGTTGCGTTTGCTCTTGGAAGTGTCATGACACCATGTAGACAAGCTAATCAACGACGTATAGTAGATGAGATCTATGATCATGATGATCTAGATCACAAAGTTAGATAAATGACTAATGAGCAGCTAGATGCAGGTTTAGAGCGTTAATTGGATGTGGTGGTGGATTGTCTTGCTGAGAGGATGGGTGCATTTATGGGTAATTAGAATAAGAAAACTAACCCTAGAAATGCAAGAAACCTTAATCTAATGCCAGGACCTAATGGGGCGAAGGATGATTCCTCTTTTGTTGAAGAAGACGAGCAATATGATGAAGTAGGATAAAGGAGTGGTAGGACTCGTATTGAGGAAGACCAGATATGTTGGGAACTGAGGATGAGGATAAAAATCCTAGAATTTCATGGTAGTCCCCGACAAGAGGAGTTCTTGGACTAACTGGCTACGGTAGAGGAGATCCTGAAGTTCAAGGGGTTCCCTACGGACAAACAAGTGTAACTGGTAGTGACCACATTGTGAGAAGCGCCATAACCAGGTAGCAGTCGGAATATACTAGGAAAGTAAAAAATTGCATCATGGGAGAAGATGAAGACCGGCGAGTAGTATTTTTGCCCTATAATTTCCATCGCATCATTTATTAGAGACTACATAACTTGAAACAAGGTAGCAAGTAAGTTAATGGGTACACTTTTGAGTTTTATTAGTTGGTAGCTAGGAATGAAATTCAAGAGATAGATCATCAATTGATTGTGAGGCACATTGGAGGGTTGAGAGTGCATATTTAGTATACAGTTAATTTATTTATTCTTGTTAGTTTATTAGCTGTGCATTAGAGGGCTCATCATATAAATGAAACAACGATGGTTTGGAAGTGGTGTGACTAGTAATGGTATGAAAAGTAGCGGACGTTGGAAGTGGAAGTAGCAGTGGTGTTGTGAACCGTGTTGGGAGTGGAACTACAGGTAGTAACATTATTGGGCATTTTGATAGGCCTAGCATTAGCAGCTCTAGCACAAGCGGGGTGAAATGCTTCAAATGTGGTAAAACTAGTCCCTAACAGTCAAAGTGTAGGAAGGTGGAGAAAAAGACACTCTTTGCTGAGAATGAAGAGAAGGAGGATGACAACACTGTGTTTGAACCTGTGGGTAATGGAGGGCTTGTTTTTGATATTGAATATACTGAAGAAGAATTCATAATAGGAGATGGTAAGGAAAATCTGGTGGTCAGGAGGTCATGTATGACTCTTAGGGCTGTTGAAAAAGAGTGGCTCAGGACAATATTTTTCATTGTACTCGGACCATTTTGGGCGAGGTGTGTCGTTTCATGATTGATTTAGTGTGAGAATATTGTGTCCATAGAAGTTGTGCAAAAATTGGATATTCAGCCTGAGCAACACCTAAAACCTTTTCAAGCTGGCATGGTTAAAGAAGGGTAGTGGGGTAAGTGTCTCTAAATGAGCACTAGTTACATTTTTCATCAGTTATAAATGTAAGGACTCTGTTTAGTGTGATGTTATGATGATGTATGCTTGACATTTGCAGTTAGGGAGACCTTGGTAGTTTGATAGAAATGTGACTCATGATAAGAGGGCTAATAGAACACTACCGATTCCAAGCTTGTTAAGTAGGGTACTAGTTCCAATATGTTATCGTTGGCTAGGTTTGAGGAAGAGATCCAGGAGTCTGGTGTTGTGTTTGTTCTGGTGGGTAAGTAGATTTATGGGGAGGTAATAGTGCTTGAAGTAGCTGTTTCAGCTATAGAGGAGTTATGGGATGTGTTTCCTGATGAGTTGTCGGATAGGTTACCAACAATACATGACATTCAACACTAGGTTGATCTTGAGCCTCGCGCAACCCTTCCAAATAGACCACTTTATCGAATAAGTCCTACAAAATATAAAGAGTTGAGGAGGCAAGTTAAAGAGTTACTTGCCAAGGGTTTCATTTGGGAGAGTTTGAGTCCATGTGTAGTTCTAGCTCTTTTGACTCATAAGAAGGATGGCACCTAGTGTAAGTGTGTGGTTGCTCCATCAACAAGATCACCATCATGTATCGTTTTCCAATCCCATGCTTAAATGATTTATTTAACTAGCTAAGTGATGCTACGATATCCTTGAAGCTGGATTTGAAGAGTGGTTACCACCAAATTAATATTTGAGTTGCTAAAAATTGCTAGATGACCAATTTTTAGTAATATTGATCGACAATTTTACCAAACTATGAGTCTATAAATAAATTACATAGTATTCGTTTTCTTAGGTTAAGTAAAACATCTTCCATTTTAGCTTTTATGGAAATTCAAAACATTAGCAAAATGATATATCACCCAATTTACATTTGTCCTTCTAATCAAGTTGTAGTTAAACAAGATCATAAGCCCATTCTTCTACACCCTCTCCAGCCACCCGGTGCCAACTATGCATCCTAATTAGAAAATTTATTTTCAAATTGTAAAGTTTAGATAATAAATAACTCATAATAAAAATTTTACATTGATATAACATTAATCCCCTTTTCAAAAAATTACGTAAATTTATCGATGAAGTACTTTTTAGAAATATTAACCAACTTGAAAATACAAAATTACTATGTCCAAATATACACTAAATAAAACTTTCCCTATAGTTTTTAGGAATAAAATGAATTGATTTGTTATTGGGAGGATGATGAGGTGGAAGTAGTGGCGAACATGTACCTAACAAAGTGGGATAAAGATGGGTCAGTCATAGTTTTGTGATTTCTAATCCCTCTCTTGAAGGAAACAAGTCAATATGAAGAAATTATAACCTTTGACAATAAGCTATATCGATTTTAGGAGAAATTCCTCTATTTAGGTCCTCAAAATGACAAGATTTTTTTTTTTGTAATTTTTGACAAGTTTTAGTTTTGCTATAACTTTTTATAGACACTTCCATTTTATATGCTGTTTGTGGCATTTTATCTGTCATTTTGTGTACTTCGTGTCCATAAGTTTCATAACATTTCTATTTTTAGCAGTTTTTGTGTTATATTTTTGGCAGATTTATAGCTCCCATACATATGTATGCCCTAGGGTGAAAAGAACACGAAGTTATCATTAGAAATATAAATTTGAGCCATCTCGCTTTGTTTTTTATTTTTGAAAATTTTAAATTATTGCATTGTTTTTGAATTTTGGATGTTAACTATCTAAGTATTTACACAATCAATAAATAATCGAGAATCGTACTTCGATATTGCATGAATTAATGGTTTGTAATAAAATCCTAATATTCGCTGCACCAACGGTGCAAATGAAGTGCTTCTGGCAAGGCTTCAAATGATGGTAGTCATGCGGGGAAAAAAAATAATATGGTAGTTTCATACTATCAACTAGATTTTAGATGGTTTAGAGACAAATCTTGTATCTATATCACGCAGTACAAGTCAATAAGTTTACTAGTGTATTTAGTGGTTTATGAAAGACATGGACAATCCAAATAATGGGATTATCCCTATGAAGTCTCACTGGCAATGCTTTAAATTATGGTAGTTTGTCGGAAAGAAAAAAAATTATCAATCGTAGTTTCATACCATCTACTAGAAACTTAGATATTTCATATGATGTATCTACGTATACAATTACGTCACCTTTCAAAATGGCATAAAATTTGCTTGTAAGTTAACCATCTTTTTGTGGAAATAATTAATTTGAAAGGTCCTTCACCTAAAAATCATCTAGATATTAGACTAGTCTTTGTATCTTTTTGGGTATCCATATGGTAATAAAGTTGGCCATATTCTAAAATATAAGAATTTTGCAGATCCATGTCCTTCGACGGGCACTTCTTAATGATTCGAACGGAGAACCAATTATGATAGTTTGATATGAGGCGTTGAATTTTTATTGTCTAGATGAAGTGTGTCTAATTAGCAATTACATCATGATATTGCTCTTTCAAATTGAAAGCTCTATCACCTATTACATATGAATGTAATACATGTCTACTAATCTTATAAAAAGAAATTATATAAACACCAATTACATCATTAAAATTGTCAAATTGCTAATGTAAAATCGCATATAATACATGTGATTTTGATTTTTATAAAGATATCACATGTGATGGATGCCATTTAGTGGCTAAGAAGTGTGGAAATAAAATTGCATATCACACTTGTGATTTTAGTTTTCCCAATCATGCATAGTTGTATATTTCACATACAACATTCATACAAAAATGACAATCACATGTTATACATTAATTTTACATTGGTATTTTAATAATTATTTCTATATAATTGATATTTTAATAATTATTTCTTTGTAATTGGCATTTGAGTAATTATCTCTACATAAAGATCCCTATAAAAAAGATCAGATGCTATAAATCTAATAAACATTATCCTAGTCTTTGTATCTTTTTGGATATACACCTCTCTTTATTGTCCATTTGAAGATAAATCTACAAGGATTATATTGCTTTTTAAATTTAGCATAATATCAGAAATTTTTTTCTTTTCTAATAATATGAACTATTCATTATATGAGGCGTTATCTTAGAAGTATAGATTGAGAAAAACTGGGAAAAAAAAAAAATTCCTTGGTGTATATGGTCGTAAACCCTCTAGGGAAAAATGATTAATTCTATTCAAAGTTGTTCCTTATATACCGTTTTCTTCTTTATCCATCAAACTCCATACTTTCCCATATGTGTCAATGGCTTATGGTATACTCCATGAAACTTCTCTCAACTCGATTTCTTTCGATAGATTAACATTATATGAATCAAATAATTAATATAAAAGAATAGATTAATGGAGAGTTAAGGCTATGTGACCTAAGGGTGAGTGAGTAATTAACCTTGCTGTACATTTTTTAGAATCTATTATTATAGGATATGGTATGAGTATTAAGGAACATGGGTACAACCTTTTTAAAATCTATTATTATAGAGTAGGATACGAGTATGAGGTCTTTATGTTGGATATGTGACCCAAATTCTTTGAAAGCTGCCAGTTCTGATGCCTACATCACCAGCTTTGGATCTACGTCGCCCGCCTTGAATTCTTCTTCAATTTGAAAATTATTTCTGAGAGTATGGTTTGTTGTGAGCCGGCTCAAAGCTGTTGGCCTATGTGTCAATTCCGCTTGCCTATATACCGTGCCCAGCTAGCCTTGAAGCCAATTTTTAAGATTTTGGTTTTGTAAACTTTCAAGGTCGGCTCTAAACTGCCGGCCTTTATTGGGTACGTCGCCGACGTTGGTGACATAAGCCACTGGCCTTTGGCTAGCGTAGGTTTAAAATTAGTGACTTTTTAGCTTTCGATCATTATGTTGGCCTACACGTAAAATATATGTGTTTGTGTGTTGTTTTTTGTGTGTTGTTTTTAGGATTTATGACTATTTGATATCTGTGAAATCACTTGTACACATATCCTCCAATACTCTTTTTTCAATACTAGTGGATTTCACTCTCTCCTTTGCCTATGGTTTTTCTCGTAAGGGTTTTCACGTAAAATCTTGTGTGTCATTTACTTTTCTTCTTTTGTTTTTGTCATTGTTTATCATATCGGATTATAACACTTTATACCTTGTACCCACTATAGAATCTATATTCTAATATATATAAGGATAAGTTCTATGGAATTATAAACCTATCCTATAAAAAATTATAAAATAAAATTAGTAAATAAGAAATAATATATAATACTACATTTTTTTAATTTTTAATTACTTTTTTTTTCAAGCTTATCATTTATAGACTATGTTCTGCCAATTTTTATATTGGAAAAACTTATTCTTTATTTTGAAAGAGCTCTTTCTTTTTATTTTTGAAGAAATTTCTTTGTATACTATTGAATTTCCATGACCATCTTCATCCATGAGTTTCTTAGTATGTTACTTTAGTATTCTAAGCAACTGTCAATTTTATCCATGTGGTACTTAAGAAAAATTTATTGACAAATTTTTAAAATTTTTGTGGGTTCCATGCTATCATTTTTTTGGTTTAATATTGAATTTGGTATCTGAACTTTACTGAAAATTTTAATGTACCTAATTGGACATTAAACTTTAATAATGCATGTTATCTGACATGGCATCTTAACATTTATTTACTTATTTTTCATTCTTACGTGGCAACTTACTGATTATTATATATATTTCCATTACAATTTATTTCATTTTATTGTAATTAATATTATTTTAATTTTTAAGAGAATTTTAAACCTAAATTCAAGGTAAAGCCTAGTCCCATCCTTATAACTTGTTCATATATGCTACCAATGCAAGCCTATAGTTCCTTCATAATGTTTTCTTTTGCAATTATTGTTTGCTTTTATTTTATTTTATATAAAAGTCTATTTCTCAGAGAATTTTCCATGTGGGGCTAAGCCTTCAAAGTCTTTCATGCTTACCTTCATATCTAATGGACTGTCTCTCCATTTGTGAACTTCTATTCATTCCTTCATGTTTTACCAATAACAGTTGGTGTGTCCATTCCAATGAAAGTTGCATTTTTCATGACCTACATAACTTTATAAGAACCTTAAAAAGGTTTCCAAACAGGACATGTACGTTGTTTTAAAAGTTTTTAAGGAAAATTATTTTATTTCGTAGTTATATTATTTTTCAAGCTAATTTTAAGATATCTAATCTTGTCCAAACTTATTAAATTAGAATTTTCTATAAAGAGACTAAGTTTTCAAGAAAAAGTACATCATCTATGTAACATATATATATATATATATATATAACACTTCGGTTTCACTTTACCAAAACAAGGAAAGGATTGATGTTGTATGTATGGGTTTATTCTTTTTGATTGAACTCACGAGGGTTCGTGCTGGATGATTTTGTGGCTTACTAGAAATGATGTGATCCTTTCTATGGGAACGAACATAGCCTCATTAACATGAGCTCATTATGTGCTGTGTAATTATTCTAGTAGATAAATTTAGACAACTTGTCATTCATAGTCATGCTCTAGAACCATGTCCCTTCACTAGCATCAAAACCATTGTGGCAAAGTTGTGTTTGTTGAAGAATTTTTTATGTTGTTTATTTGTCTTTTCATTTCATATTTGTGACTTATTTTTTAGTTTTAATGTTTTTTTCTCATATTGATTGTGATTAATTTGATTATTTACAGATTAATTGCTTTTGTGTTCTTCTTGTGTATGCAGATGGATTCGTGATGCACATCAAATAGTTACAATCTTATTTAGTCCGGGTAAAAGATGAAACACAACTCTTTCGTTGTTGTCTTGAGAATCTTCATCGTGAAGATCTTCATCTTTAGGGAAAATGGTATCATCTTGTTATGAAATCATCGCACTAGCTTGTATATGAAAGAGAGAGAGAAGAAGAAGAAGAGAGAGAGGGAGAGTGTTGAAGGGTTTGTTGTTCCACATTGAAAATTTTGCAGGAATCCTTCTTGTTTATAAGGTCTAATTAGACATCATTTGTATGAGAAGGCAGGTATGAGGAAAGTGTAGGTTTATTGTCTATGTGGGCTTATGTATTGCTGCTAAGCTTGGATATATAACGGTTTTTTTTTTTAATTCAACAATAAAGTTATCACCAATAAGCGAGGTACCAAAAATAACCTCGAATTTTTTGGCAAAATGTAGATACCAAATTCAAACTTAACCTATTATTTAAAAAAAAAATTTTTAATATCTTCTTTAAGGATTAATCAAATATGAAAGTTAATTAAATACATTAAAATTAATAATAACAATTTTTTAAGCAACAAAACAACTAATTTTTCATTTTGCAAATGGCTAAAATAGCCACTTTTTTCTCTTTCAAATGGCCATTTTATTTGGTTTTATTTTATTTTCCATTTGGACTAATAAATTAACAAATGGGAAAAGTTGCTATGTTAAGCAACTTAAGACAATAAACAACTGTAGAAGAAACTCACTTTATCTATGAACAAAGTTGCTTGTGCTTAAGTATCTATGATAGTAACATAGATATAGTTGCTTTGAGTTATATAGAAGTCTCTAAAAATGTACTAGAAATCCGGCCGGCCCCGGGAGGGGGGGGGGGGGTGGGTTTGAATTGAGTATTTCGCTTAATATGCTCAAACAATGAATTTTTGTGCAATGAGTCAAATTATTCTAAGGAATATAAAAGAGATAGGGAAAGAAGATTCAAACCTAAATATAACGTAGAGTTCAAACTACTTTTTAATCCCACAATCACCCAAATTGCCCCCAGTAGAGGACTTCGCACACTTTATTAATTCAAAAACACACAAGCTTAAATAGAGTAGTACACAAATTATAATTTTCATGAAATAAATGATTTCCTCTCTTTTATAGTGCTTTCTTATAGGTTACGGATTGCAAGAATAAAGCATTAATTTAATTTTCTCTCTTTTTGCAGATTTTGCAAAATAATGAACTAGAATACAAAAATAATGAGAGGATATCTTATTTGTTTGTTTGCAAATGAAAGCTTTTAAAAACTTTTTTTTTAATCTCCCAAGGAATGTGTATTTATAGATTTTAAAAATTTAAATGTCCATTGGAGATAACATCTGACAGACGACAGAGATTAAATGTACGGAACGATCATTTTATAAACCCACGGGTTTGCTTGTGTAATCTTTAACCAGCTTGCCCGTTATGAAGATTGAATCCGCTTTAAAAAAGAAGAGCTGCGCTTTAGATCTTGTTGCACCTTAGATCTTGTCACGCATTTGATTTAAATTCATCGTGCCTTGGATTTTGTTTCGCCTTAGTTCTTGTCGCACCTTGGATTTACCCATTGATCAAGACTATACTATTTGAACTTTTCATGCCCTTGATGAAAGGACTAATCGAGCCCTTGATGAAAACCATGATCAAGGCTACAACCGATTTTACACTTGTTTTGTACCTGCTTGCTGGTCTATTTTGCACTTACACAATCTATAGAGTACAATACACACACAATATATATATATGTATATATTCTAGCATGTTGTTCATTTAAGTTCTTTAGCTAATTAAATGTAGTTTAACAAGGTTGAGTAATTAATTGTGTAACTAACTTCCACACCCATTATTTTAGTCCATCAATGATTGATCTGTTTTCATTGACCCTAAATGAAGATATTGCATCAAAATTCACATTGAGCACACTTAACTACCCATCAATTTAATACTTTCCCTTAAATAAGCATCTTGGTTTCAAAATAATTTTCTTAACTTGATTCAACAACTAGATGCTTAACACTAGAGAAATCTCAAGTTATACTTAATTACCAAAACTTCACACATATGTAGACAAACATGTTAATTGTGCACATTTTCCCCATGTGGACTCATACAAAAGACAAACTCAAAACATGCCAAGCAAGAAGAAAGGAAAGGCGCACAAGCAACATGCAAGTTTTAAAAGATGTTTTAGACATGTTTGAGTATCTTAAACTCATGAAAATTCATATATTACAAATTTATGCAAGCTTCTATCAGAAATTGCATGATATGTTTCTTAAGAGTGCATAGAAGAGGAAAAAAAATTCAAATATTTTCAATCATTCAAATAAGTCTAAAAGGAAACATTAAATATGTACAAACATTGTTTATGCATCAAAAACATGAAAAACCATTTCTATGTATTCAAAACCAAGTTTTTGCATAAATTTAGCTTGAAACATGTAAAAAACAATATATCATCAAAGATTCATGCTTAAGTACAATGAACGCTTCATGCAAGTTAAAAAAGATATATTAAACATGTTGGAACTAAACACACTCATATAAGTTTACATATTGCAAATTTGTGTACATTTTAGTCATCAAAAGCATGACTTTGCCTTAAATATGTGTACAAATTTGTCCAAAAGCACCTTCATTCAAATTTGAACTTACATATAAGTTTGTTCAAGTCCATTAAGCATGACAAAACATGATTTAGGCATCAAAAACAAAAAAGCCAATTTTGTGCATTTCAAACCCAATTTTAACTCATTTTTAGCCCAAAGCATCTTAACATATATTTTAGCATATAATAGCTTTGTTTTATTCCAAGATTAAGTTCTAGATCAACTTGTCTCTATAATATTTAGCACTCATCTTGCTTGATCATGCTCAATTCTTTACGTATAGTACAAAAATGATCATCACTTTAAGGTTTTGTAAAAATATCAGTAATTTGATTGTTTGTATCAATAGATTTCAAGCTAGTATCATTATTTAGAACATGATCTCTAATGAAATAATGTCTAATTTTGATATGCTTGCTTCTTGAGTGTTAGATTGGATTTTTTTTTTTAATTGATAACATTAGTGTTATCGCACCAAATTGGGACATTTTCATATTTTAATCCATAATCCTGCAAAATTTATTTCATCCATAAAACTTGTGTACATCAGTTATCGACAGCCATGTACTTAGCTTCAATAGTTGAAAGTGTAACTGAATTTTACTTCTTTGAGTGGCAAGATATTAGGAAGTTTCCAAGAAAGTGGCATGTGTCACTTGTGTTTTTCCGATCAACTTTTCACCCAGGGAAGTCAGCATCAGAGTATCTAACCAGACCGAAAGAAGTAAACTTTGGATACCACAAGCCTATCTCAATAATGCCTGTAAGATACTTGAGTATGCGTTTTACAATACTCAAGTATGATTCATTTGGGTAAAATTGAAATCGTGCACATATGCACACTGAGAACATAATATTCGATCTTGAAGCTGTTAGATATAATAAATTACCTATTGTGCCTCTATACAGTTTTTCACAAACATTTTTCCCATTGTCATTTTTGTCAAGTTTTATGCTTGTATTCATAGGTGTAGGTCTTGTTTTACAATTTTCCATTTTGAATCTTTTCAAGAGATTTTTGGTATATTTAGATTGATTGATGAAAGTTCCATTTTTAGTTTGCTTCACTTGGAGACCTAGAAAATAATTGAGTTCTCTCGTCATGCTCATTCTAAATTTGTTTTTCATGTACTTAATAAATTAATTTATAAGACTTACGTTAATAGCTCCAAACACAATGTCATCCACATAGACTTGTGATTTTTGATAAAAAGAGTTGTATTGATTTTTCCTCTAGAAAATCCTTCACTTAAGAGGAAGCTATTAAGCTTTTCATACAAAACTCTAGAATCTTGTTTGAGACTATAAAGAGCTTTGTTTAGTTTGTAAACATTATTAGAGAATTCATTATTTTCAAAATCCGATGGTTGCTCCACATAAACTTCTTCTTTTATGAAACCATTCAAGAAAACACTTTTGACATCCATTTGAAAAAGAGTAAAATTTTTTAATACGGCAAATGCCAAATGCATTCTAATGGCTTCTAGTTTAGCAGCAGCAACAACAAAGGTTTCATTAAAATCTATGTCTTCTTCTTGATTATATCCTTTAGCTACTAATCGAGCCTTGTTCCTAGTTACTATTCCAGCTTCATCAAGATTGTTTCTATAAACCCATTGACTCCAATAACTAGTCTACTACTAGATCTATGAGCTAAGTTCCAAACTTCATTTCTTATGAATTAGTTTAATTCTTCTCGCATAGCTTGTGTCCAAAACTCATCTTTTAAAGCTTCTTATATATTTTTAAGCTAGGTTTGGCATAGGAAGACTAGTTCACTTATATTCCTTAGGGAAGATCTTGTTTGTATCCTAATCTTATATTTCTAAAGGAAGATCTTGTTTGTACCCTATTTGAAGGTTCCCCTATTATTAGATCCTTTGGGTGTGATCTAGCATATTTCTATTCTTTAAGAAGATCACATTTAGTAGCTTTATCCATAACATCCTTTTTATATTCATTCCTTCATTCATTTCTTTATTATCATTTTCATGAGAGAAAACTTATTCAAATCATTACAAACATTATCCATATCATCACTTGGACATAGATGAGGCAAAGAATCATAAAAAGCAACATGAATAGATTCTCCACAACCAAGGTTCTTTTATTAAAAAACTCTACAAGTTTTATTGGTTAAAGAATAACCCATAAAAATGGTTTCATCACTTTTATCATCAAACTTTGCCAGTTGATATTTTCCATTATTCAAGATGCAGTATTTAGCGCGAAAGGATGAAAAAGAGATGTTAGGTGTTTTCCTTTCCAAAGCTCATAGTGGGTTTTCTTGACAATTGGTCTTGTGAAGACTCTATTAGATGTATATCATGTAGTGTTAACAGCTTTAGCCCAAAATTCTTTAAGTAGATTGTTTTTCACACAGATTGTTCTAGTCATTTCAATTAAAGTTCTATTTTTCCTTTCACATTCCTCATTTGTTGTGGTGCTCTATGTGATGAAAAGAAATGTTCAATTCCAAATTTACTACATAAATCATCCATATCATAATTTTCAAATTCTCCCCCATAATCACTCGATATAGTCATAATATTAAGACCCTTTTCATTTTGGACTTTTTTACAATATCTAAAAAAGACATCGTTTGTTTCGTCTTTAGATGCTAAAAAGAAAGTCTATGTATATCTAGTGAAGTTGTTAACAATAACCAAAGTATATTTTTTGCCTCCCAAACTTAGAGTTTGAGTAGGACCAAATAAGTCAATGTGTAATAGTTCTAATAGCCTTAAAGTAGAAATGATATCCTTAGACTTAAAGAAAGTCTTAATTTGCTTACCTTGTTGACATGCTTGACAAATCTTGTCCTTTTGAAAATTTATTTTTGGTAATCCTTTTACAAGATTCTTTTTAATAAGTTTTGAACTTACATTATGATGGCATGTTCCAATTTTCTATACTATAGCCAACTACTATCATTTTGAGAGTAAAAACAAGTTTCATTTGATGATTTGAAATCATCTAGATTGATTTTGTAAATATTTTTTTGTCTATACCCTTCAAAATAAGCTTGATTATTGCCAAATCTTTCAATAGAACATTTATTGGTAAGAAATATTACTTTAAATCCATTATCACATAATTGGCTGACACTAAGTAAATTATGCTTTAAACCAATTAAAAGTATATTCTTAATTGTTAAATTTCTATTTACTAGAATGTCATCTTCACAAAAAATAGTTGACTTGTGATTGTCTCTGAACGTGACATTCTCTTGATTTTTCAAGACCAAAGTTGTAAACTTGGTTGCATCTTCGGTCATGTGTCTAGAGCAGCCATTGTCCAAGCACCATTTGTTGTTTCCACTTGAAGATTCCTACAAAACCGGGGATTATTTCTTTGATACCTATTTGAGTTTGGTCCTGTTTGGTTAGGTGTAACAAGATTTTCTCTCTTAAGAACCCAAACTAACTTGCTTTTATGCTTCAAACGCATAGTTTTTCTTATTGCATAATTATATGCAATATGACCAATTTTTCCATAATAGTTGCATGTTCCTTGAGTGACTTTTACAAATTCAGTTTTAAGGACTTGCAACTACTTTATGTGTTATAGCCAATTCCAAGTTTATTTGACTCACATATTTGATTTTCAAGAAGTATGTTCAAGTATTTTTCCCTTTGGTGAATTTAGCTATGATTGCCTTTGAATTATCTAAGCTAACTTTTAATATGATATTTTAATTCCTTAGTTCTTCTAGCTGCTTTAAGCATGCATTATTGTAATTATTTGTATGATTATCACCTTTTAAGGTCTTGTTTTCCATGTCTAACAAATCAACTTCAATTTTTAGTTTCTCATTTTCTTTACTTATTTTGTCATTTTCAAGTTTCAAATTATTATTTTCCTCATTTAGGTTTTTATTTTCATCCTTTAATTTATTATATTCTTTTTTAAACATGTCCATCTCATTTCCTATATTCCACATCATTTCTATAAATACTTGATTTTTCTTTTGTAGTTTCACTACTTCTTTATAAAACTTATTATACATGGTGGCTAATTCATCATAAGAAGGAGAAGATGGAGAACTTACCTCATCATCCAATGTCATGAAGCACATATTTTCATCTGAGTCACTTGAGTAATCATCACTCTAAGTGGTGATGAGAGTTTTCTTCCTGGATCGCTTAGATGTTTTCTTGAGCATTGGATAATATTATTGAGTGTGTTCTGGTTTATGACATTTGTAGTAGATTATCACATCTTTCTTTCCCTTTTTGTATCTTGAGGAACTACTATCATCGTCCTTTCTTTTTATCTTGTTGTTGAACTTCATGAACTTTTTGAAATTTTTGGCCATTAAGGCAAGTTCCTCATCATGATCATTATCTTTTTCACTGGATTTATGACTTGTAGCTTTTAAAGCAATAGCCATTTTTGTTTGGTTCGTCTCCTAACTTCTTAATTAGCTTATGTGTCTCGCGCTTTTTCGATAGTAGTTCTCTTGGCCTCACAATTTTTGGTTAAGGATATGATGAGTTTAGAATTGATTTTCATAGTAGTGAAATTCTTTCTAAGCATACTTAAGGGATTTATGATGTTGATGAATCTATTATGCATTTCATCTATTAATTCATTTGGAAGTATTTTGAAAATTTCAAATTGTCCATATAGAAGACTTATTTTTGCATCTCTTACTCTTGAAGTTCTTTTGTAAGACTTTTCTAATTCATCCCATATATCTTTAGCAGATTTATATATACAGATTCTATTGAAATCAGTTTCATTTAACCCATAATGCAATATGTTGATAACTATTTCATTCATATCTAATCTTTTCCAATCTTCTTCATTGTAATCTCTTTCTTCTTTTCCTTCAATAATTAAACGCCCATTTTCTATGACATTCCATATTAGTCTTTTTGTGCTTTTAGAAATATTTTTATTCTACATTTCCAATAGGGGTAGTTCCCCCCACTTAGAAGAGGTAGTCTATTGATAGCTTGTCCTTTTAGAAACCCTAGAGCATTTGATTCCATGATCTTTACTCTAAATGTTATTAAGCATATAAAAAATAAAGACTAGACTTTGATACTAAATGAAAACACACTAGAAATACTCAAGAGGGGGGAGTGGGTATGAATTGACTATTTGGCCTAAAATACTTAAACAATGAATTTTTGTGCAATAGATTAAATTAAATTTTGATAATGATGAATATAGCAATAATAAAATATTATAAGGAATATAAAAGAGACAGGGAAAGAAGATTCAAGCTTGGATGTAACGTGAAGTTTGGCCTACTTTCTAATTTCCACAATCACCTAAATCGCCTCTAACAAAGAACTTCACACATTTTATTATTTCAAAAATACACAAGCTTAAATAGAGCAATACACAAATTACATTTCTCAAGAAATAAATTATTTCCTCTCTTTTATAGTGCTCTCTTATATATTACATATTGCAAAGATCAGAGCACTAATTTAGTTTTCTCTCTTTGTAGATTTTGCAAAATAATAAATAAGAGTACAAAAATAATGATAGGAAATCTGATTGGTTTGTTCACATATGAAAGTTCTTAAAAACCTTTTGTTTTTCAATCTCCTAAGGATCATGTATTTATAGATTTCAAAAGTTTAAATATCTGTTGGAGATAACCTTTGATAAATGATAAATATTAAAGACACGCAACAATCATTTTATAAACCCACCAAGCTTACTGGTGTAATCTTCAACTAGCTCACCCATTATGAAGATTGAACCTACTTAAAAAAAAAAAAAAGAAGATTTGTGCTTTAAATCATGTTACACCTTATATCTTATTGGGCCTTAGATCTTGTCATGCCTTAGATCTTATTGGGCAAACTCGTCACGCTTTAGATTTTGTTGCACCCTAGTTTTATCCCTCGATCAAGACTATGCTATTTGAACTCCTCATGTCCTTGATGAAATGGACAAATTGAGCCTTTGATGAAAGCCGCAATCAACGCTAGAGCATGTGGATTTTGCACCTGTTTTGTACCTGCTTGCTAGTCCATTTTGCACCTACACAATCTGCAGAGTGCAATAAACACACAACACACACATCCATATATATATATATATATATTCTGGCATACAGTTCATTTAATTTCTTTGACTAATTAATTATAGTTTAACATAATTGAGTAGTTAATTGTACAACTAATTTTCTCATCAGAATTCACTTTGAGCACATATATTCAATAGTGTTTTTCTTTTGAATCTAATTAATATTAAAATACATCCAAAATTTTTAATTTTAGAATTTGGTATAAGTATTCATAATTTTGTTTGATATTATATAAATAGATTCTACAAATGTTCATTTCATGTTCAACTTTTACACATAAACAAATTCATATTGTAGAACTTGTTTTATTAAGAAATTGCTTTTTATATTATTTTCCACTTGCTATTTGTTGTAAATATATAAAAATAAGGATCTTTATATACTGCTTGGAGCTGTAAATGTTACTATAAATTTAAAATTTAAGAATAAAAAAAATCATAAGTTTCACAAGGTATCATTTATATTGTAGGTTTTATAAGGTGTAGAGTACATAGTGGGTATAAGAAACTACATGATAGATTTTGGGTATAAAATTTAGTACCCTATATTGTACATGATAGGGTACAGGTAAGGATTTATACCCTACGTGCCTTGTATTTGCTCATCCCTAATTAGACCCATCTAATAAAACAGATACATCTTTTCAAACATCAATGAATTTTTTATAGACAATACAATTTCTTCTAAAAGAACATAATTCACTCCATTATTTAGTAAAACAAATCTCATAAAAAAAGATAAATTATTCCTACATAGGATTAAATATAAAAATAAAAGAGAAACAACACATGCATAAAATTCTATTGATTCTAAAATAGCATTGACAAGTTGATATTGATTGACCTCCTTTACAATATTCAATCAAACCAGTTCTATTGAAAAAGGAACTTATAGTGATAAACTCATGATACCAATAATTGATGATGTTTAAAATGATAATAATAAAAAAAAAAAACAAATTTAAGATCAAAAGTACTAGATTTGAAATTTATGGTGTGAAGAAATGAAAACATCCAGAAAGAAGGGGCAACCATTAGGTTAGCCCATTTCGGGGGGAGCGGGTGTGCTTATTGATAATTATTCTTATGTGTATTATCTCTAAAATAACAATTAGATCCTTCAATATATATATATATATATATATCCATTGGTAACAAATTCTCTTTTCACTAGACAACTCCAACTTTTATAGCAAATTGTGCTGTACTTGTTTATACCAAATAATGAATATCACAAAAATCTTTGTTTATGACTATTTATACCAAGTACAATACAAATGAACTATACTATTAAGTGTTTCTTGTACTGTATTGTCTAATTATTCTTAGGGTAAATCACAAAAACATGACGTGTTTTGACACTTTTACTTATCCTTATAATTGATCTAAGTATTGATTTTAACCAATACAAGACTTGTATTTTAGTTTTTTTTTTTTTTACAAATAAGTGATATGAGTTTTATTTTTAATTAATACATGACATGTCTTTTGGTACTTTTATAAATAAGTAACCTGAGTTTTGATTTTTGATAAAGACATGACTTGTATTTTTTTTTTTTTCACTTTATGTAAATGATATATAAGAGACATATGACTTTTTTTATTGGCTGATACTATTATTAAATGGTTTTTTTAAGTGAAAAAAGGCATTATCTATTATTATCATAAAGTGAAAATACAAGTTATATATATTTATTGAAAATAAAACTTAAGTCGCTTATTTGCAAAAATATCAAATCGTAGGTGATGTATTTGTTAAAAATAAAATTTAGGTTACTTATTTGTGGATGTATCAAAATACAAATCATGTATTTATTGAGGCTATTTATTTATTAAAGTTCCACGACGTTGGTCATGTATTTATTAAAAATCAAAACTTTTATTATTTGTTTTTAAAAGTATCAGGTGAGATTTTTGTATTTTGCCTGTTCTTATCATGTCCGGTCTTTGCAGCTAAACATTACCAATAAGTAGAAATATGAAATATCATAGTACACGTCAGGATATTATAGTACGGACGAATTCTTATTCCTACATGACTATCATTAATGTTTTGTAAACACTGCCACTCAGGCTCGCACCAAACCTTTATCACTGCTTACCACAAATCCCTCGATCAAGCACGCGAGTATCCCTCAGGGACAGAGTTTGCAGTGCGTATCAGATCAAATGCCGTGTGGTTTGTGCTTGCCCTACGCCAACTTTCCCAAGCACATAGATATATTCAAACGCCAAACATCATCCGCACTCAAGTTAACAAGGTAATTTACTCATATGATTATTCATTCCACGATGCTCAATTCTGCCTGAACGTTATCTCCTAGTCCAACCTGAATTGGCCCTTGGCTTATTTAGATTTTTTTCAATCTCTATATTGTTTGTATCCGTTTTATATTTGACTTGTATTTGCTTGATATGTAATGCTTCACAAACTAGAAATTTTCATATTTTATTGGTTTTCAATTCATAATTATGATTGTGGGATGACTAGAGCATGGGAGTTGGAGTGTGAAAACTTGGACATGCTTTTAAAAGAAAGGATTTGAAGAATATATTTTGTGCATTAAAAAGGAAATTTTAATTGGTATTTTTTATTAAAAAAAAATGAAGTAAATGATAGATATATAATTATGATAAATGTGGAGATCATAATATGAGAATTGAAATATCAAGATTCATGTACTTTTAAAAGAAAAAAATTGAAAAATATATTATATGTTAGAGAAAGGTAAATGGTTGATATATATATAACTTTAATCGAATTTGTTAAGTATTTAGTTTTAAAAGAGGAACATATATATATATATAATTTATTTATACATTTGTGTATTTGTCATATTTTTCTTGATAAATACATGATATGAAAGAATGCCAAAAAAAAAAAAAAAAAATCAAATAGGCAAAAAAACAAGGGCTAATGTCATGAATGGTACATAGACTTTGGAAAAACATACAATTAAGTACCTGAACTTTAAAATTGATCAATTTAGTGTCCGAAAGAACTTTTTTTGCTTGTCAATACTATCTCCGTCAAATTGACTAATATTGCTATTCTACATAATATTTTTAACTATATGACCGATGTATTATAGCCACACAATAAAAGTTATTGAATAATTTTAAATTTCAGATATTAAATTGATTAATTTAAAAGTTTCGATATTTGATTATATATTTTATTAAAGTTTATGCATTATTCGCTAGGGGTGGGTACTGATCAGTTTGGTTTGGTTTTTCCTAAAACCGAATCAAATCATAATTTACGGTTTATTTTTTTTCATCTCAAACCAAACCCTTAAGTAACAGTTTGGTTCGGATTAGAAATTTTTTAAACCATTAAATAATAGTTTGATTTGGTTTGGATTACGGATAAATTAAAATTATAACAAAAAATTTTCTTTGCTCTAGTTTTTTACATTTGTATAGATATTTAAATATTTATATCATTTTACAGAGTTTATATTATAAACCACGGCAAAATACTTTATAATTCATCATACTTATATTCTATAGTTTTTTATAAAAAGTTATCTACCAATAAAATACATTTACCAACCAATACATAGTAGTCATAATTTATAATTTTTAGTAGAACCATCAAGTCAATTATCTACCAATAATTTAGTTAAAATAAAAAAAATATCTATCAACAAAATCTATCAACGAATAAAATGATTCGTCGAAGAAATATATTAAACAATTAATATATAATAAGAGTTTATAACTGAATAACTAAATTTCATACTTTATAAAGTTAAAAACTATTTAAAAAAAAATAGTTCATCATCAACAAAAAAATTAATATCATGAGCCTAAAAAAAATTAAAAATGAAGAAATTAATTTAATCAATATTTATCAAATAATGAATATCAAATAAAATCATATGAATATATAGTAAAATATTATTATGTTTTTCTAAAGCGGTTTGGTTCGATTTGACGGATTGGTTTGGTTTGGTTTTTCTTTCAAACCAAATCATAAATTTACAGATTGATTCGGATTGAAAAATTTTTAAACTAAACCATTAAAAAAAACCATAATTTTGATTTGGATTAGTTCGATTATGGATTGATTCGATTCTATTGGTTTTTTTGCCTACCCCTATTATTCGCACTATTTACCAAATTAAAAAACAATGAAACAAAAGGACAATTTATCACGGACCAAAGATACGTGCCAAGAGTTGTTCAAAAACAGAAACCCATGCAAGGTGCATAAATGGAAGTGAGTTGAACCTATCGAGATTGCAAATATGCTAGTTTTGATGCTCCAAAGTCGACCCCGCTTTAAGCGGAAACACAAATTCTCTATTCTTCAAAGAGTCGTGTCGTCCAGCTTGCATATAATACAATTTAACGGAAAAAGTTTTTCATTCCTAGCAATTGTCCCAACTCGATCTTAAGCACTAATAATGCGATAAATATATATGAAATAATAATAACTGTTTACTTTATTTTAAAAATAATTTTACACATGTCAAAGATTTATTAACTGGGACAAGATAAAAACAGCATTTTCGAAATAGCAAATATTTTTCCCAATTTGACATAAGTGACAATCTTTTCTCAACATTCAATCCGACAAGACAAGAATGCATGAACTTTTCCTAGTGGTAAGTCACATCCTTTCTTTTATCTGGTAACCTCACAATAACAAGCAATTTCAATAAAGATATGTCAGCTTAGGTTCTATTGGATTGTTGAAATCTATATATTAAGATTGGCCTACATGACTAGAAAAAGTATAAAAGACTACTCAAACTCCACTAACCTACATTTTAGTGGCTTACTTAAAGGTTTTAGACCGTACAGATTTTTCTAAGATATACGAGAATTGCGAAATCATGAGTATGAACATACATTGTCGATCGTCCGTTTCAATGGGATGCAACAGTTTTGTAATATAGCTCATCAAGTTCCTAAAAGCTCAGGTTAAGAATGCCCTCTACTTAAGGCATGGACTTGATAATAATTTAAAAAAAAAAAAAAAGAAGAGGGTGAATGTTACATTTGCTACATGAAGTTTGTCAATTAGTATAATTGATCATCTAAAGTTTAAAAGTATCAATTTACTACATACTTACCTACTTTTGCAATAAATTACCTAAACTAATAAATTTTGTAATTAACTACCTGAATTTTACTCTCTTTTATAATTAATTACCTCATCTAATTATTATAAATAAACTTGAAAAGTTTATAAGTAGTAAATTGATACTTTGAAAGAAAATTTTCAAGTAGTTGATTATAAAAATGAAATGTTTAGATACAAAATTAACACCTTTAAATTTTTGTGCAAAGTTTAGTGACTAAATTTGGCATTTACCTAAACGTCTATGGTTCTTTAGAGAAAAAAAAAAATTCTATCAAATTGTGAAATCTTGTTCTCTTAGTACCTTTATTGTGGTAGCTTGTTAAATTTATCCATTTTACATGCCAATGATTTATAGCCTAGCGGTATTTTTTTGATCTTTCAAATGAGAGAGATGAAAGGAAAAAAAAAAAAAAAAAACACACGATGCTCGATGGTGAAAACCTGGTGATGGATTATTATGGAGGCATACTGTGCGGTGGTATTTAACATAATTATTCCACAAATTTGCAGATATAAACAATGGTAAAAAGATATAGAGGCTTGGAAAATTCCTTGGAGAAGTGTGGATTCAAATATATTTCAACATAACCTAATGTTTAGGCGGCAGACCAAGCAAAAGGAGAAAATTACCAAAAAGGTGATCGATTAAGTTTAAATATAGAATCAAATTTTAAATGGTTAAAATTGAGATTAACTTATATGTTCACCTTTATAATTTTCCATGCATCCGTACTTGACCATGAAGAATTAAACTTATAAGCTTAGCATAACATTGACATTTTATTTGAATTTAATCCAAATGTTTATAACTTAGTAACTTTTTCCAAGATAGAAATACTGAGTTGAGTTGTGTCGCTTTCAAGAATCATATTAATATTTTGACCATGGATGTGATACCACCAGAGGTTTATCTGTAATTGCTTTATTGAATAAATACCACTTTCGTTATTGTAACACACACGTAAATTGGCAATTTGAGGTTACTCTGAAAAAAAAAGGTAGCATTACGATTCCACATCCATTTCATAAAAAGTTATGAAATGATAATTAAGTTTAGAAGATTATCTTAATTGGTAAGCTGATTTTTTGGATTGAGTTTTCTTTTTGGATTTATATCTAACATTTAATGCTCTTATTCAAATAATTGGGATGGAAGGAAACGAGATGGATTAAAGTCCATTCCTTATTTATTTTGAAAGGAGAAATCAATAGGAGGGAAAGCCCTATTTTTCTCCTACCAAAGCAAAGATAATTAGGAGGAAAATGAATTTTGTTTTTTAAATTACTCTTGTATTTTTGTAATTATTTATTATCTTTTAGAGATATAGAAGTAATATATTATTATATATTTTATTTTACCTTTTATAAAAATTAATTTTTCACTCATGTTTTTTCCTTTAGTATTTAAACACATAGAATGATTCAAATTTCCCAATAACTCCTCTTTCCTCCATTTTCTTTCATTCTGCAAAGTATTAAGGTCGCATAGGCAAGGAATATAGTGATCTTTTACAAAATTTACAATTTTTTTCTATCTAATAAGAAAAACAAAATTAAATAGTAAGGTATTCTATGAAGTATGGACTATGAAGAGTAAGGAATTTTGCTTCATTTCGAGAAAACTACGAGGTCATAAGATATTTACAAAAGACTACTTATAATTACAAAGAGAAAATAATTACAAAAATCCATAGAAGTGCTCATAATGACTTGTCAGATGATTACATCCAAAAGCGCGATCTTCGCAAAATTGAGCGGTGGGATTAAGAAACGTAAATGAATATTTAGGAATTGAATCTGAGGGAAGTAAAAAGAAATGATTCTGTAAAGCAAGTCAACCAATATTATATAATTTATACTATAGTGATTTATAATCTTGGACAAATGGCCCTCCCCATTAACTAAATTCCAAAGTTCCCACTCACACATTCAGTTCAGAAGTCAAACAAACAAAGTGATATCGCCGCAAACATATTGGTTCAAAAAGATTAGTTTTTTCGAGCTGTCGATGGGGGGCATTGGTTTTGGAACTAAAAGCAACATTTCGTGATGCAGCGATCTCGGTTGCGCATGATGATTTGTCAATCTGTCCTAGCTGCCGAGGGTCAATTGCGATGATGTTGGATTGTCCATTAATCCTAGGATCCCAATGGAACACACAATGCCTTCATCCACTGGGTCGTATTGGAATGACCGAAAGTGTTATCTCGGTGATTAGAAAAACCACCATTTTTTATTGGGGTAGTTACTCAAAAAGCAATCGAGGAGGGTTGGCAAACAAAATGAGTGAAGCACATTTGACACTTGTTATTTAACATATAAAGTACATTATTATTCTATGCTGGGTTATTGGATCAACATAAGGTATCTATCTATTCATTTCCTGTTGAATTTATACTTTGTTTAGACTGATAAAAGAATAGTTATTCTCCCTATAAAGTGAACATAAGGATTCGGATTGGTTCATTCTGGTTCGCAACCTCATAAAGGTGCTACTGGGACAAACCTAGGCCCCTTGGTTTGGTATCAAATTCAGAGATCCAGTGGTTTGGCTGGGTCTAAGTCTTGGTTTCTAGACCCGTTAAACTATTGATCATTGCTGTTTTTTTCCAGATATTATTTTTAACTTCTTCATAGCTATATCTTCGTCCAACTTTGTAAGACGGTAAACATATGATTACTTTTAGCAATTTATAACTTGGTTGTATATTTTGTCGATAGAGAGTCATTATGCAATTTTATTAATATAATTGATAAGGAATAAAAATAAAAGGGGGACACAAGACCTACCTCTTGGACTTGCTCATAATAAGGGAATGCTAATCCGGATTCAAATTTTGAGAATACTTATTTATTTTCTTTTTTTTGTAAAGGTGTGAACTTGTAAGGTTTACATGTTATTTAGATTGATGTAGATCGTAGGTGTAGGTTTTAAGTCAATCCCACATTTTATGTAGTCATTGACTTGTTGTTAGAGTTGTGCAACCGGATTAAGCGGGCCAACCCGCCTTATCCCACTTTAGCCCACGGGTTATATAGGTCAGCTCGCATTTTTAATACTACAATGTATTTACATGAAATATAAATTTTATTTTCAATGAAAATTAAAAATAAAATTATTTACTCATGAGATAAAGAATAGACGAAGAATATATATATATATATATATATAAGATTATAATTAAAAAAATTCTTATTTAACATTAATATTTTACTTTGTTATCTTTTAACTTAGTTAAATTTTTTTAATGAAGACTTACTTTACTTACTCGCTATTACTAGCTTTTTGTTATTTTTTTTTATAAACTTTCATGGATTTTCTCATAAAAGGAAACTTATGGCAGGTTCATGGCCCAACTCGCCCTAGCTCACTTTAGCTCGTGGGATGTGTGGGTTGACCTACACTTTTAATATTATAATGTATTTACACAAAATATAAATAAATTTATATATATATTGAGATATATATATATATATATATATAAGATTACAATAAAAAAATTCTTATTTAAAATTAATGTTTTACTTTTTTATTCTTTTAACTTAGTTAATTTTTTTTAAGGAAGACTTTAGTTATTCACTATCACTAGCTTTTTGTTATTATTATTATTTTTATGACTTTCATGGGTTTTCTTATGAAAAAAACTTTTTGCGAGTTCACGAGCTAACCATACCCCTAAGTGGGTTGGCCTGCTTTTGCGCATGGGTTATGCGAAGCAGCCAAAGTGGCCTATATAGTAAAGTGGGTTGCAACTGTCACGACCTTAATAGGTGTCTAATAGGATTATCCTGAAGTTTTATACTACTGGGTACCGCAATATGATAACTATCTTGCAAGTAAGAGATTATCAAACTCTACTTATTTATTAATTTTTCTTACATTAATTATACATATACGTATAAAATTGTTACTGAAATTCAACTATGAAATCCAATTTTTCCATATTTTACCAAGATTGTAGAGAATCGGTATTGATGAGGGAACATCCAAGGATCCGTTACATATTCCAGTTGGACCAATTACTCAAGCTAAGGCAAAGCAGATGAGAGAAGCTTTGGGAACATTTCTTGAGAAGACTTGGAAGAATCATGCTTTACATGAAGATTTTATTAAAGATTTATCATTGGACAACAATCAGAAGTTTGTTAACCTTATACAAATCAAGGTAAAAGACTTTAGTTGCAATTGTTCTTATCAGAGTCCTATGCCGGCATCTGAAACTTCAACACCGCCAGCATTTCACCAGCGTTAAATCAACACAGAAAGTAATTCCTTAATGGCGGCATAAACACTACCAGTGTATTTCATCAACACCGCCGACATACTTGCTTGAAGAAGTTCACAGAACCACAAATTCTAACACTGCTCCAAATGATGGCACAACTTTGTTTCTACGCCACTAGTATTCGTTTATACGCCGTCGGTGTACTTGGCTAGTGTACACTAGGCGCCAATTTTTATTTCATGACTTTTAGTTTGCTCCTGTTGTTTTGCATATATTGGTGGACTTCCTTTGTAAAAGACAATTAACTTGGAATGAAAATATTTGAGAGAGTTTTTTCTTTTGGTTCCATTGAGAACTTGTGATCTTATCAAGATTAACTTCTTGTGGCAATCCTTCGATTTATACCTTTTGTTATAATCTGAAATACGAATTAGGGTAAAATGTTCCATCCTTTTATATCTTTGTTTCAGGTATGAAATACAACTTCAAGTCAAGTTCCATCCTCCAATTTGATTTAGCTTTCCTATAGACCTGCTTCCGAAATTGATTCTTTGGGTTTCAGGTTTAATATACCTAGAGTTCACATCATTTGGTATCAGAGCTCGGCTTTAAATCAGGTTAAACTATCTATCTGATCTTTCTTTTGTTTTTGTTTGTTTGTTGTTTCTTTTGTCTTGTTTGTTTCGATAAAGATGAGTCTTTTAGGGTTCTTGTTCAAAAGTTTTGATGTTTGAGATCTAAGGTTTAGATCTAGGTTTTTTTTTTTAAAGGAAGATCCGTACAAAGAGAAAGAATGAACAAGGATCGTTAAAAAAATTTGATTGAGATTTTTCTCACAAATTCATTCGTGTTCTTGAGTTCTTGTTGATATTCAATCTTGAAATCATCGTTCTTCAATGTGTTTTACTTCATTCTTGTTCCTATATTCTCTATCTTTTGGAACTTGTTCATGTCTGCCATTCTTAATACACATCCTTTTAACCTTTTCACTTCAGTCACAAGTGTTTTCTTGACTAAGGATCGCTGAGTTCAATATAGGACATGGGAAGTAGGACTTATGTGTGGTAAAAGGCAACAAGAGGTGAGATTATTATTGAGAAAAGCCTAAGGAAGTGAGATACGAGTGGAGTGCCATTTTTTTGAGCGAAACATGTGAAGGAGTGTTGTGAGAAATTATTATTGTTTTACTAATTTGATTGTAGGTGTTCAAGAAAGATGAGTTCCAACTCAAATTCTAAAGAGCAATTGGGAGTTGACCCTAAATTGTTTATGGAGTCAATGGCAAAATCGTTTAAGCAATTGTTTCGGGCTAATGAGGAATCTAATGAAAGTTGGGAGAGACTAGAGAATAGGATGGCTGAAATTGAACGTAGGCAATAGTAACCCTAGCCTACACAACAAAATAGGCAATGTGGAAGGAGGATACAGGAGGAGGACGTTGAGGTTGATTTTGGTGATGAAGGTAGTGATATGGAAGATTTGATGGGAGAGCTAGGATGCCATGTAGAAGATAGGGAAGACAGAGGGAAGATTAGGTTGATTGGAATTTGAGTAACATCAAGATGAAAATCCCTCCATTCCAAGGGAAAAACGATCCTAATGCTTACCTAGAATGGGAAAGAAAAGTGGAGTTGGTGTTTTATTGTCATCACTACTCTGAAGTTTTACTGCTGTAGAATTTACTAACTATGCTCTTATATGGTGGGATCTATTGAATCTAAGTAGAAGAAGGAATCATGAGAGGCCTGTTGACACATGGGCAGAGATGAAGGCTATCATGAAGAAATGGTTTGTTCCTAATCATTATCATAGGGATTTGCTTAATCAATTGTAGAGTCTTACTCAGGGATCCAAAAGTGTAGAAGACTATCATAAGGAAATGGAGGTAGCTATGATTCGAGCTAACATAGAGGAAGATAGGGAAGCCACAATGGCTAGATTCTTATGCGGTTTGAATCGAAATATAGCTAATGTGGTTGAGTTGCAGCACTATGTGGAGCTTGAAGATATGGTGCACATAGCCATGAAAGTGGAAAAACAACTCACGCGCAAAGAGATAGCAAGGTATGGTTCTTCTTTTAACTGGAATTCTAACCCTTCGTGGGAGAAGGAAAAATCTAATCCTCGAGCTAATAGGAACCGAGACATAAAGTACTTTAAATGCTTGGGCCATGGGCATATCGCATCGCAATGTCCAAATAGAAGAGCCATGGTGATGCGAGAGAGTGGTGAAGTTGAAACTGAAAGTGAGCATGAGAGTGAAAGCTCTATGCCTCCTTTAGAGGATGATAATGACATGGAGTATGCGGTTCAAGGAGAATCTTTGGTGATTCTACGAGCTTTGAGTGTTTAAGTTAAGGGGGTTGATAGTGAAGAGCAATGGGACAACATATTTCACACTTGATGGCATGTTCATGATAAGGTATGTAGCTTAATCATTCATAGTGGTAGTTATACCGATGTTGCTAGTACCTTATTAGTTGATAAGTTGAGATTGCCTGTTGTTAAACATCCACGACCATATAAGCGTCAATGGTTGAATGAGTGTGGGGAAGTGAGGGTGAATAAGCAAGTGTTGATCTCTTTCCCTATTGGGAATATAAGGATGGAGTGTTGTGTGACGTTGTGCCAATGCATGCGAGCCACATTTTGTCAGGGAGGCCGTGGCAATATGATAGAAAAGTTACGCATGATGGGTATCGAAATATATACTCATTTGTCATGGATGGTTGAAGTATGAAACTTGCACCATTGTCTCCTAGACAAATTTATGACAATCAGAAGAAAATTAAAGAGGCAATTGAGCAGTAAAGAAAAGATGAGAAGGAGAGTGTGAGTGCAAGAGAGAAAAACACGAGTGGGAAAAATCATGAGATGAGCGAAAAACATATCTGTTTGAGAGAAGGAAGGGAGAGAAATAATAAGCTAGAAGAAAAGAGTAAAGAACTTGAGAGTAGTGGGAGAAAATTGAGTTTTATGCAAAAGGAAGGGATGTTAAGAGTGCTACTTGTTTAAAACAGCCAATGATTGTACTTATGTACAAAGAGGCTTATTTTAATACTAATGACCTTAACCACTCTTTTCCAAGTGTTGTTCTCCACTTTTGCCGGAATATAGTGATTTGTTTCCTAAAGAAGTTCCAGTAGGATTACTACCTATGCGAGGGATAGAGCATCAAATAGATTTCGTTCCAGGAGCTGCCCTCTTGAATCGGCCCGTATATAGGTGCAATCCAGAAGAAGCTGAGGAAATTCAGAAGTAAATTGAGGAGCTTATGACTAAAGGCTATGTGAGGGAAAGCCTTAGTCTCTGTGCAGTACCGGTGTTATTAGTATCCAAGAAGGATAGAACTTGGAGAATGTGCATTGATTGTCGAGCCATCAATAAATCACTATAAAGTATAGGCATCCAATTCTTAGATTAGATGATATGCTTGATGGATTGTATGGTTCTTGTGTTTTCTCTAAAATTGATTGAAAAGTAGGTAGCATCAAATTAGACTAAGGGTTGGTGATGAATGGAAAACGGCTTTTAAAATGAAATATGATTTGTATGAGTAGTTAGTCATGCATTCGGTTTAACTAACGCACCTAGTACTTTTATGAGACTTATGAATCATGTTTTAAGGGCAATCATGTTATGGGTATATTCTACCACATGTTAAATTTGTTTTGTTATAGTATATGCATGGTAAGATCCATTTTCTCTATGAATCATATTGTAGGGTTTATTGTTCTTATTATATAAGTTGGTTTTCCCTGAAATTCCTTATTAGTTGAGATATAAACCTAGATTAGAGTGCGCTTCATTCAAGGATATCTTAGTATAATGTGATCACATGTACTATCATAAGTGGAAGGAACTTGTAGTTCTCATAAGCAATTCAACATATGGATTTTTCCTAGTTTTCTAAGTTAAAATGCACTAAAGAATACTCAGGAGGGGGAAAAGGGTGGGGTGAATTGAGTATTTGAATTAAAAGAAACAAAAAATTATTTTTAATGTAATGGATCAAACTAAGCTTTGAAAATAGCAAATATGACAAAACAAACAATGATATGGAAAATAATGAGATAGGGATAGAGAAATTTAGCCAATATTTAACGTGGATTTTGACCCACTTCCTACTCTCCACGATCCACAAATGCCTCCAAATGAGGACTTCATAATCAGTTTATTTATCACCAACAAAATCATGCTCAAGATAAGCAATACATATGTTATAGCACTTCAAGAAATAGAATATTTCCTTCACTCACTAGATACTTTTTTATAGATTTACAAATATAAAAACAGGGCACTAAAATGATTTTCTTTCTCTTATTTAAGATTTACAAATAATGAACAAGAGAACATAAAATTAGGTAAGAAAACTTGATTTGTTTGTTTGCAAATGAAAGTTTTTAAAAATTCTAAAAAAATTGTCTGAATCTCTAAGGCAAAGAGTATTTATAGTTTTCAAAAACATAAATACCCATTGGAGATAATGTCTGTCAGACGACGACAATTAATGCATGCAACTGTCAAAATTAATTGTCGAGCCGGTCCAAGCCATCATCAGCTCGCTAGTCCAATATTTTCAATCTTTGCGCCTTGAAATTTTTTCTCATTGTGCCTTGTATCTTAGATTCGACTGCTTTTGTTTTTGTTTTTACTTCATTAGATCGACTTGCCAATATGAAGAACTCATATGTTGCACCCCATATTTTTTCTCCTTGCCGCCTTTATTGTGCCTTGGTTTTAGGTTTGACTGCCACTTGTGCTTGAAGATACTGGACCGGCTTGTCGGTGCTGTTTCTAAAAGCACAAAACACAACACATATACACACATAAAACAAATTTCTATATTAATATTCCTTCATAATATTATCAAATATCATTACATAACTTTTGCTTTCATCAAAATCACATTTAAAATAATTTATTTTAATAATCTCCCCCATTTTGATGAGAACAAACATTTATGTAAATTTCTTTTCATATTTTACTCCCCCTTAATAAAAGCTCCCCTATATTTTGCAATATCAACCGTATATTAAAGAGCCTAAGATCAATTTACTAAGCATGCAATTTTTTCCGCCTTAATCATCCATTGTTTGCACATTTATCCCATTTCTCCACTTCTATTACACAGTTACTTTCTCCCCCTTTGACCTCATCAAAAGAATTTATATAATATAAGGAGTAAAAAGAGGCTAGAGAAACATTCCTATAAACAAGCAGATAAGATATTTAATAATGACCATAGTGAGTTAAATAGAGAGTTTTCTATATAAAGCATCCAGAAATTAGAAAAAAAAAAAAAAAACAGGGAGGAGGATGATGATGAGGATGAATAGAGTAGAAATGATCCATGAAGCTTCTCATATTAGAATTAAAATTCTGAAAATATTAGCGAAGACCAGGAATTTGATTCTCAATAGTATCGAATATGGAGTCCATGTGCTCTGGAAGCTACTGCCAAGAGGAAGTAGAGGTATTGGGAGCAGAGGAACCCATAGGTGGAGCTGGAGGCGCATCATCATCAAAAGAATCTGTATTTGCACTAGAACCAAGTAATAGAGCACCACCTCCAGCCAAAGGCTCTAAAGGCTTCTTCCTTAACTATTTTCCATCTTGTCTTTTCCAAGACTGTGGACTGATGGCATTGAAGAAGAAGATAGAAACTTGAACATGGTGAGTCTCGATACAGAACATGACACCTTTGTTCCTTAACAACTGGGTAATCAACCTGCTGCCTCTCAAAACTACTTGAGTAGGCTTATTGGTCACATTTTTTAAAGTCCTAAACATCAAATCAAAAAAGTGAATTTTATCTCCTCTTAAAATATGAACCATAAGCCACAAGTTCTGTTGGGTTACTATGGTCTGTTGCCCTTTACGTGGTGCATAATTGTTTGTTAAAAACTGATGAAGAATCCAACTATTAAGTGACAATCTTGAAGAATACAAATTGCATGATTTGCACCAATTTTGACCCACATTAGACACAATGAATAGCTCCGCATAATATTGTGCCCCATCAAATGTTCTAGGTATCTTAACTCCACCATCATCAACCCAATCAAACTACATATATCAAAATAGGATATCTCAAGTCTTCTTCCATAAAGATAGGCATACAACATAGGTCTCACAAAACTTGTAGTATTGAAAACAGACTCCATTTCAATGCCCAGACCCCTATCATCGTCAAGATAATCAATTAAATTGCAATAAAATAGTTTAATAGCTTCTTCATTTACTTCAGTGGAAAAACTCATAGTATCCAAGATATTATTTAAGACAACACTAGACATTTGAGGAATTTGAAAGTATTGTAGGACATCAGCATTGTAGGTTTTACTTAGATTAATAGGGAGATCTCGAAAAAGAGAATACCTGTCTAAATGCTTCCATGATGGGAGCAGAAATCCATTAAATGCTAGGGGAGCAGGTGGTGCACGACCTCTGGCAATTTGTGGAGGCATAATGAAC
Organism: Combretum micranthum; assembly: GCA_024138025.1. Taxonomy (NCBI): domain Eukaryota; kingdom Viridiplantae; phylum Streptophyta; class Magnoliopsida; order Myrtales; family Combretaceae; genus Combretum; species Combretum micranthum. Next base: position 733,511 of record JAMXBD010000526.1, read on the forward strand.
CAGAACAGAAAAGAGAGAAAGAGAGGGAACGTAGAGAGAGAGAGAGAGAGAGAGAGAGAGAGAGAGAGAGAGAGACAAAGAAGAGAAGAGGTGAGAGATGGTGGGATGGTAGTAGGAGAGAGTCGATGCAAAGGAAGAAAGAAAAGAAGAGGAGGAAAGAGAGATGGTGAGAGATTACTATGGGTGTTTTATAGAGAGAGAGAGAGTGATAAAAAGAGAATAGAAAGAAGAAAATGACAGAAGAAAGAGAAGAATGCATGTATATATGTATGCGAAAAATAGGCCACCAGCGAGCTGGTGCATAGCGTACCAACGACTTGGTCTTAGCAATTTATGGACTTAAAATCCATAGAGTCGATCGAGCCTTCGATGGACCCCTCAAGCATGGACAGGCAAGTCGGTCCTTGATCCACCGACAAGCTGGTGTGTATCAATTGTGTAGCATCCAAAAATAGATTAATTCAAACACAAATCAGATTTAGATGCCTGTGTTATATTTAACAGCTAGCTTAGCACAAAAAACAAGTTGTATATCAACTTGGCTCAATAATGTTTATCACTCATCTTACTTGATCATGCCAAATTCTCTACGCAAAGTGCAAAAACGATCCTTACTCAAGGGTGATTGTTTGTATCAAAAAATTTCAAGCGGATATCTCTATATAGATTATGATATCTAATAAAATGATGTCTAATTTTGATATGCTTGGTCCTTGAGTGTTGAATCGGACTTTTCGTTAAATTTATAGCACTCGTGTTATCACAACAAATTGGAAAATTTTCAAATCCTAAACCATAACCAAGTAAAGTTTGTTTCAGCTATATAATCAGCTTCAGTAGTTGAAAGTGTAACTGAATTTTGCTTTTTTGGGTGCATGCGCTGCTTATGCTTTTCCGATCTACTATGCACTAATAGAGGATTTTTCAATTGCCTCCAATCAAATTAAATTAAACCATATTGTTACTATGCGACTAATCCTAGGTAAGCATACCTATTGATTATAGTACTGGTAAAAGCACAGGGGTCGTTTCATCAACACCTGTAATTAATAGTAGTTACCTTAATTATACTAATTAGCTTGTTTGATCCGAATGATTTTAATATATCTAAGCAAATAATTAATTACTAAACCAAGCAAAAGTGAGTGTCAATGCTTCTAAGAATATCATATCATAAGACTATCCCTAATCTTGATTCACCATTAACCTTATTTCTAATTCCTTACAAAACATTTATTAGTGGTTGTTGAGTTTCTTGAACTGCAAGAATCCCTAGTTTCATCAATCTCTCTTTCAAGATAATTGAATTCTAATCCTATATGTCTAATGGAAATTTCTTTCGTCATTAATTACATATAGAATTGCATTATTGTTTAAGATCCTTAACAAAGATTCAATCTTGATATAGAAAGTTCATGTAGTCTATGTCCAGAGTCATATTCAAACTTCTCTATTCATGCTATATCTATATCATCAATCAATCCATCAGTTAAATTAACAAGAATCAAACAATGATCTAATATTGTGCATATATTAAATCAAGAACAATCAAAGCACATGAATAGGTTTAAGAAAAACATAAACTTCCGCTAAGAAAATAATCCAATCTCTATATTAGGGGTAAGGTTTCTCAAGTTCCAGGGTAAAAAGATCTATTTTTCCATAGAATAAGAAATACAATGATAGAATAAGAAAAAATAGTAAAGAGTTATGATTATAACCCTTAAAGATTAAGTCTTATGATCTCCAATAAACCCTTGCGTTTCTACACTCTCAAATACCTATGTTTCTCTCTAGAGTTTATAAAAAGGAAGAAGGATTCAGATATGATAAGAAAAAGACGAGTTAAAACTGCTATTTATAGGAAAATGTGAATTTATTTTTTACACGACCATCCTACACAGCCTAGGTTTGATCCTGTGTACAATGAAAATTGGTGAAAATGTCGAAATTTCACAACCACGAACATAGCTTGTGTACTATGGTCGTGTACTTTCAAAATGCTTAGTGGTCGTTTTTTGTCTCCTACACTGGAACAACACTGCTTGTGTAGAAACGATCATTTTTCTTTAGCCTATTTTCTCATTAATATCTTTTTCCTTAACTTATCAAAAAATCTTCATTAAGCTCAAAATCTTCCTTTATCATAAAATTGACATTATAACCAAATAAGTATCATTTTTCTTAATAATTCACATAAAATCTATATAATATCATATTAAAATAATGTAAATAATAAGGATCTTTAGACACTTATCATGTGCCCAGCAAATTCAGCATCAGAGTATCCACTTAGGTCAAAAGAGGTAAACTTTGGATACTATAAGTTAATTCCAATCGTGCCTACAAGATACTTGAAAATGCGTTTTACTGAATTTAAGTATAATTTTTTCAGGCAAGATTGAGATCATGCACATATACACATTGAGAAAATGATATTAGGTCTAGAAACTGTTAAATATAACAAACTACCTATCATTCCACTATAAAGCTTTTCACGCACATTTTTCTCATTTTCATCTTTGTCAAGTTTTACATTTGTGTTCGTAGGTGTGGGTCTTGTGTTATAATTATTCATTTTAAACCTTTTTAACAGTTCTCTTGTATATTTTGATTGATTGATGAATGTTCCATTTTCAAATTATTTTATTTGAAGACTAAGAAATAATTGAGTTCTCCCATCATGCTCATTTCAAGCTCATTTTTCATGGACTTAACAAATTCATTTATAAGACTCATATTAGTAACTTTAAACATAATGTCATCTACATAGAATTGCATAATCAATGTACTTGACTTGTGATTTTTAATAAACAGAATTATATCAATTTTTCCTCTTAAAAATCCATTGTTTAAAAGGAAGCTACTAAGTTTTTCATACCAAACTTTAAGAGTTTGTTTTAGACTACAAAGAGCTTTGTTTAATTTAAAAACATAATCAGGGAAGTCATTATTCTCAAAACCTGGTAGTTATCTATATAGACTTTTTCTTTTATAAAACCATTTAAGAAATCACTTTTGACATCCATTGGAAAAAAGGTAAAATTCTTAAAAGCAATAAATGCAGAAGTATTTTATAGATCTTTGTCTAGCAACGGGGTAAAGGTCTCATCAAAATTTATTCCTTCCTTTTTATTATAGTCTTTAGTAACTAATCTAGCCTTATTTCTTGTTATTATGCCAGATTCATCAATCTTGTTTCTATATACCCATTTGGTTCTAATAACAGTTCTACTTTCAGTTATAGCTATCAATTTCCAAACATTATTTTTTGTGAACTGGTTTAATTCTTCTTGCGTAGCATTTATCCAAAATTCATCTTTTAAGGCTTCTTCAATATTTTTAGGCTTGGTTTGAGCTAGAGAAATAAGATTACTAGTATTTCTTAAGGATGATCTTGTTTGTTCTTTATTAGAAGGTTTACCAATTATTAGATCTTTTGGATGTGATTTTGCATATTCTATGCTTTAGGAAGATAATGATTATCATATTCATGCACAACATTCGCTTTATGTTCATTATCATTTTTGTTATTATTTTCTAGAGAAAATCTATTCAAATAAGCACAAACAACATCCACATCATCATTTGAGCATAAATTAGGTAAAGAATCATCAAAAGCAATATGTATAGATTCTTCAACAACTAATGTTCTTTTATTAAACTCTTCTATATGCCTTACTTGTCAAAGAATAACCTAAAAAGATTCCTTCATCACCTTCAGTATCAAATTTTGCCAGTTGTTCTTTTCCATTATTTAGAAAGTAACATTTAGTGCCAAAAGGATGAAAATAAGATATTCACGTCTTTTTTCTTTCCAAAGCTCATAGAGTGTTTTCTTGAGAATTGGTCTTATAAAAACTATATTTGATATATAGCAAGCAATATTTACAGCTTTAGCCCAAAAATATTTTGGCAAATTATTTTCACACAACATGATTCTAGCAATTTCAACTAAAGTTTTGTTTTTCTTTTCGGCTACACCATTTTGTTATGGAGTTCTAGGTACTGAAAAAGTATGTTTGACGCCATATTTACTGCAAAAAAAATCCGTTTCATAATTTTCAAATTCTCCCCAGTGTTCAGTTCAAATAGATAAAATATTAAGACGTTTTTTTATTTTGGACTTTCTTACAATATCTTAAAAAGACATGATTTGTTTCGTCTTTGGGTGTGAGGAAGAAATTCCATATATATCTAGTGAAGTCATCAACAATAGCCAATGTGTATTTCTTGCCTCCCAAACTTAAAGTTCCAGTAAAACCAAATAAGTTCATATGCAATAATTCTAATGGCCTAGTAGTGGAAACAACATCCTTAGACTTAAAAGAAGTCTTGCTTTCCCTGTTGACATGCTTGATAAATATTTTCCTTTTGAAAATTCTTCTTTGGTAAACCTTTAACAAGATTCTTTTTAACAAGCTTTAAATAACATCCATGCTTGCATGTCCCAATTTTCTATACCATAGCCAACTATTTTCATTTTGAGACTATAGACAAGTTTCATTTGATGATTTAAAATCATTTAAATTGATTTATCAATATTTCTTTGTCTATATCCTTTAAAGTAATCTTGGTTATTATTAATTCTTTCAATAGAAGGCTTTTTGGCAAGAAATGTTACTTTGAAACCGTTATCACACAATTGACTAACACTAAGTAGATAGTATTTCAGATTATCAACAAGTAGCACAATTTTAATAATTAAATCTTTGTTTATGAGAATGTTACCTTCACTAAGAATGGTTGATTTTCGATTGTCTCCAAAGGTAACACTCCCTTGATCTTTCAAGTCTAGTAATGTGAACTTGGATGCGTCTTTAGTCATGTGTCTAGAGCAGCCGCTATCCAAGTACCATTTGTTATTCTCACTTGAAGATCCCTGCAAAACAGATTATTATTTTTTGGTACCTATTTGAGTTTGGGTCCTTTTTTATTAGGTAGAACAAGAACCTCTCTCTTAGGAACCCAAACCAACTTGCTTCAATGATTCAAGTGATCATTATCAATCATTGATTATCTAAGGTTATGGAAGTTACATTTTACGTTTTGAAATTTTATTGGTAAGAATTCTAATATTTCTAGCTATAATCAGATTTGTTCACATTTTAAGAATCTTATATGGTGAAAAATCTAGAATGATCTTTGCAACTTTGTTTCAAAGTTTTTTTAAAATTTTATTTTATATTCTCGATAATAATCATACTTAGGTTGTGTATAATTAGAGGGTTTATAGAAACTTTTAGCCCAACCCCTTTTGCTTGCCTTAGCTCGACATATTGAAACCATCGGTCCGTCATTTTTAGAGGTAGATATATATGTGCTTTCTTAAATAAGACTCCCAATGCTAAATGCTTTCTTAATCTTAACCGTTGATGGTGGAGTCGCCGAGCCTTGTCATCCCATCAAAAAGAAAAAATGCCATAAATCTCTTTATATGTCTTCTCCATGTTGGTCCAAGATGTTGAAGTTACGAACACGTGTACGCGCTCCAAACTCTTTAAGCAGAGCTTAAATGATTGTTGAGTTTTGTACATGTAAGATATGATTCTTATCTTACCCTAGTGCCTTTTTCTATTCTTTGAGCCATTACTAGATATGTAATAAGCGAGTTACTAAATGGAGACTTCTCTGTGGCACGCAGAGTGTAAAGGGTCGATTAGAATTTTTTTTTTTCAGGTAAGAATGATTGGAACTTGACTAGCATACGCAAATGAAAACCATGATAACAATTCATTTGTGATTCAAATCACCTCTCAAATCATAGCTATTGCATGAATTAATTAATCATGTCTTATGTAAGATATTTTAACAAAGTACTTCCAACATAAATTAAAAAAAATTAGTAAGATATTTGATTTTGGAAGGAAGCTCCAAAATCATTACAATAAGAAAAATGATAAAAAATTTTCTATAATAAATTGACTTAGTCATTTCGTTCACACATATGTAATAGGGTTAATGTTACACCTACTACATTAATTTTGTCTAAATGTGCAATTGATTATCTTAACTTTAAAACATTCAATTTGATACCTACTTGAAATTATTGTGCACACTTTCATTACTTGAGGTGGCTTTGTATTCTAAGTTGGCACTTTCATCCAATTTAAAGGCTTACACATGTAGGTGGGTGACCATAAAAGTATTCATCCCTTTTTTTTGCCCCCTAAACTCTGCACAAAAATTCAATATGGTATAAACTTTAAATAAGTCAATTCAATACCCAATAAAACTTTTCATGACTATGTTTACTATCTTTTGAACATCATTTACTCTAATTATAGGCGTAGAAGAAGCAACTTATCAATAGTAGATAATTTAGGAAATATAATGAAAATTCAACCATATATCGTTTCTTTCATGTCAACAAATAAAGTGAATGACAATAGAGATATTTGACTATATATTTACCTAAAAAAGGAAAAAAAACATAATAGAGAGGGAGAGAGGGGGAGGGGGACAGGGAGAGAGTAAATATTCACTACTTTTAATTTTTTTCTTTTTTTTTTTCAAATCTTACAAAAAAATTGATAAACTTAACAATTATAAGAAATATGCAACAAAAGTAATAATAATGAAGATTTGAAATACTAAAAATTTAGGGTTTGAAAGGAAAATTCGATTCACATAAAATAGAAGAGGCTAGGGGATCTTTTTTCCTTTTCTCCATTTGAATTTACTTTAAATACATTTTCAATGAACTTTCTCTCTCTAAGTAAGTTGAAACTTGCCCCAATCTTCTGGTAAGTATAAGTTTTGGAGAAACTGGCCCAAACTAAAAGAATCTAACAGTATATTTAAGTTCTTGCGTTATTTTAAATAAAAAAAAAAAAGGTTGTAAGCACTTGAAAAGTTTGGATACTTTTGAAGTGAAATAGGATATAAAGGGAGTGTGTAATTGAAATAAGATTCACTCTGTTAGAGGTGAAAAACACTATGGTATCATGAACTACAACTTGTAATCACTGGAGTTTGAGGTCACATGAGCTTTTCGAAAACTAATCTTAAGGTCTATTAGTTAGGATCGATTTTAAATAAACCAATTTGAAAAATTAGTCCTTTTTGTTAATTTTTAATCAATCCTTAAAATATGATTGTACTAGTTTTAGGCTTTAATCTTATGTTAAATCAAAGCAAAACAAAAGAGAAGTATGGGTATGTGTGTTTGTCGGAGTTTAAGAGATAGAAAGATGGGTTTTTTATCCATTTTTTTCGTGCGGAATACTTTGTCATTTGTTAAAATAAGGACTTTTTAGTATGTTTTGCCACATATTACACTACTATTGGTTGGAACATTTGGATAAATTAATGGAGTTAGTTTAAGTAGTGTTCGTTCACTTAAAACCTTCAACTAGATGTTAAGTTGACAAATTTAATATTTAGATACATACTTGCACATTTGATTAAAGTTTAAATAGTATCTGCGACATTAACCCATTTATAATATGTCATCGTGTCAAGAATCATATAACATTACAAGTTTGTTTAAATCTTCCGAAATAGAGAAATCTATACGTAAGTTGTTTATGTACAAAAATGTTTTTCTAATTTACAATGCTTTACCAAAGTTTATTACATATGTTGGGTATCCCTTTATTTATAAAATATTTCTACCAAGCTTTGTTTGCGCATAGAGGTCTAACATATAATCATTATCACTCTTTAATAGGTAACATTTTAAAGTCTAACACATACATACTATCATTAACAGGGATTCATTATGTGACAAGTGTAATGGATGAGGGAGAAGGTTCCCTAGCATAAGCTGACAAAGCGCTTGTAGTGCAGTTTTTGTTTTTGCATTGTCAAAACCCATTGATAAGATCTTTTTAGTTAGGGCATATTCATATATCTGCAACAATACCCATGGTTTTGAAAATAATTTGCGAGGTGCATCCTTTGTAGATTTTTCTAACCGCAAGGAATATTTTACTTGGAATGCACTTATCATCTATTTAGTGACAAGCGGTTTTCCCTATATGAATTTTAATTCCATCTCTTAGTATAAAATCTAAATTAATGGAAACATGTCCTAAGTGAGTAAATATTAGTGAAAAGTTCTCACTTCCCTTGTTGGTAAAGTTGAATATTTGTTTTATCTATAATTCTCAGAGAATATGAGAGAATGTGCTAGGATTTGAATACATTTATTTATACCCTATAAAGTCTTAATACTTACATATATCTATGATAATTGCAGATTTCCTTTTATTTTGCGTAATCCAAACTTTGTTTTCCTTAACATACTGAAATAATCTTGAAGGATTATAAACATTAAGCCTAAAAAACTGGTTCTTGTCTATTTTATAGTCATTATTTATTTGGGTGTCTTGACCACATACGCTTTACGTAATTACATAGCCATTGCTTGCATAGCAAACCATGCACTAGTTGCAATGTCATCTTGTTTTTGCCATCTTAATATGCGATTCTACGAAAATGATTAGTTAAAATTGTTTGTTTAAGTTGTTTTGATGGCTTTTGCTAGCCTAAAATTCGTATCATATACCTTTCATGGAGAAATTGGAGCCCCTCCATGTTATGCTTCAAAATTTTTATAGGGTAGTTAAATGTATATGCCATGTGCTCAAATCTAGGTAGGTATAGGGATACTTCATTGCGTTGGCATAATTATCTTGGTTGAAGTCACATAAATCATATTTATGTCATAGATGGTTTAAGCTACGTGATGGTTTTCTAAGAAAAAAAAAATGTACCGATGAAATATAGCATATGATTTCTTGTTTGGGGGCTTCCATAGTCCTATCAATTAATTTAACGAAACAGGTCCTGTAAAGATTTAGACCGTTAATTTATTTAGATTTAATTATAACTTTAATTATATTAACTTGTAACCTGCTGTACAGGTTAAATTCATGCTTATAAATTTTCTTTTCTTTTTTTTTTCTTCCTTTCCATCAAAATTGTCTTTTTTTTTCCCTTGTTTTAAACTTTTTTTTTCTCTTGTTTCAAATTTTATATTTTTTGTACGCCTTTCACTTTTTTACTTTTTATTTGCATCGTTTTTCTTCTTGTAACCTCACTTTCTCCTTACTAATCTCAATATCACAACTGCTTTTATATATGATATTTGTTTATGTATGTTATATATTTTATTTTTAAAGCATAAAATAACAAATCACACATATATGTGTTTTATATGTTATATATGATATATATTTATAGGTTACAATAATATAGAATACATTTATATATGTTCTTATATGTATTTAATGTTTATTTTATAGTAATATAAAATATTTATTAATGCTCTTATATGTTATATAAGATATATAGAATTTAAATGTTTTATAAGTTATTGTAATATATAAATTTCGTATATGTGCCTATATGTCACATAAGATATTATATATATCATGTCGTATTAATATGTAAAATTTTTGTAAATAAAATTTGTATTAGATATATATATATTTTATATGTTATAAAGGACGTAATTGTATTTATATGTTATATGTTTCATCATACGAGATAGAAAAAAGACACATTATATATATTTTATATGCTATAACAATATATAAAATTTGTTTGTGTTCTTATATATTATATAGGATGTATATATTTTATATGTTATAGTAATAAGTTAAAATTTTATGTAAGAAATTTATATAGTTGTTTATGTATATTGTATTTTTTTTTCAAACATAAAATAACATAACATATATTTATGTTATATATATTATATATGTTATATATTATATATGCTATATAGGATATGTCTTGATGTGTATATCATATAGTTCTTTATATAATATAAAAAACATCATATGTTATATGTTATATCAAATGTCAGTATTTTACATGTTATAGTAATATATTAAATTATGATATATATTATATATGTTATAGTAGTAGCTAAACACGAGGTTTTACTATAGCAGTAGGCTACAGTAGCACTTTTTTTATTTTGTAAATTTTTTTTAAAGATAAGCAGATTTTAAGTTTTGGATATTGAAAGTCTTAGGAAAAAAACTCCTAAAGAGAGTCCTTAAGTATTTTCTGTAAAAAACTTGTATGTTTTTATATGTTATTTAGGATATATATATATATATATAATTTATGATATAGTAATATGTAAAATCATGAAATTGTATGGTATGTGTATATGTTATACGTCACATATGATATATTTGTTTATGTGTATTGTATATTTTATTTCAAGACATAAAAAAAATATAATGTGTGTTCATATGTCTTACATATTGAATGTGATATATTATTTAAATGCTATAGTGGTATAGGATGTATGTCTATCGTATATTTTAATATATGAGATAAATAAACATATCATATGTTATATTGAATAAAATATTTTATATTTTATAGTAATATCTTAAATTAGGGTATGTATTACATTTATGTGTTATTTTGGATATATATAATTTATATGTGTAGTAATATGTAATCATATCATTTGTTTAAATATATCTTATATGTTATACATGATATACAATTTACATATTATAGCAACATAAAATATATTTGTACATGTTCATATATGTATTTAATATATATATTATAACAACATAAAAAATTTATACATGCTCTTATATGTCATATAAGATATATGGTGTTGTGTGTGTGTGTGTGTGTGTATATATGTTTTACATGTTAGACTGTTATATAAATTTTGCATATGTTCCAATATATGTTATATAGGACGTACATATATTATGTTATATTAATGTATAAAATTTTTATGCATAATATTCATATAGGATATAATATTTATATGCTATACATGATATAATTGTCTTCGTATATCATATATTTATCATATAAGATAAAAAAATGTTATATGTATATATATCTTATATGTTATATTAGATATACATATTTAAAATGTTATAGTAATATATTAAATTTGTATATGTTTAAGTTATAGCAATATATAAAAATTAAATTTTCACATTAGTTATATAAGATATTATTATATTTTATAGTAACATATTAGATTTGTACATATAAAATTTCTATATGTTGTTATAAGTTTTATAAAGATATATATAATATGTTATGTATGGTATATTTTTATTTGTATATCACGTATCATAATTTATTATATAAAATTCAAATATCATATGTGTATATATATCTTAAATGTTATATAGTATACATGTATATATTTTAATGTTAAGTAATATATAAATTTTTTAAATGTTCTTATATGTTATATAGAATATATATATACGTATTTTTTAAGTTTTACTAATATATAAATTTATATATCCCTAAATGTTATATAGGATATATATAATATATGTTATAGTAATATATAGAATTTTTTAAGTCAAATTTGTATAGGATAATTTCCATTTTCCATGGGTTATTTTACTGCAGTAGATTAGAATTTCTCGTTCCAAGAAAATTCATCACTTTCTCTAACATTTCGCAAAAGCATCAAAAGATCCCCATCCCACTTATAAAACATTAACTCTTTGTTTTCAAGTATTTCCTTAGCAAAATCCACAAAGGGGATTCATCAGTATTCAATAGAATAAATAATAAAAAAAAAAAAAGGGAACTCCACCCCAGATCGTAAAACGAGAAGAAAAAGAAAGTTGGTTTTAGGGCAACCGAGCTTTGGTCTTCGTCTTAGTACAATTTCACAATGCTAGTTCCAATTTAGAATCAAACTTACATTCTGACGAATAAAAATTGTGGGAGAACTAAATAAGCAATGTCATGTTCCCAGATTTTCCTATTTGCCTTTTTTCTTTTTTTCCTCTAATCATCCGTCCACTAACACTTTAGGCCAAATGTACGTTATAAAGGGACAAATAAATGCTTGAATGTTGTGATCTCACTCTTTGAACTATTCTAGATGATATTACCACAATAAAAGGAATTGCTCGTTCCTCGGGACATTTCACCGTAGTAGAGGAGAAATCCTCATGACAAGGGTCATTTCATCATAGTAGGGGGAGAATTCATCATGTTAAGGGCCATTCATCACAGTAAAGATGAATTCTTTGTTCAACAGGTCATTTCACCATGGTAAGGAAAAATTATTCATTGTAGGACCATTTCACTATAGAGTTGTTTTCTTGTTATAGGAACCCTCTTTCCATAGTAGGAAGAATACCTTGCTTCAGGCACCATTTTCACTATGATCCTCATTCTATGGCCATTTCATTGCGGTAGGAGTGGATTCTTGATACCATGGTCATTTAACCACAATAAAGGTGGATTTCTTGTTCTAAGGGTCTTTTCAACATAGTAAGAGTAGCTTCCTCATTCCATAGGCTTTTTCACCATACTAAGGGGGACTCTTCCTTTTGGGATCATTTCATCAAAGAAGGGAGGGATTCCTCGTTATTGAGCCATTTCATCCACAATAGGGGGGTTTCCTTGTATTAGGGGCCATTTGCCAAAGTTTGTTGGATTCTTTATTTTAGAGCTATTTCATTATAATAGGGGCAAAGTCATTGTTCTAGGACCATTTTAGTAGAGTAGGGCAAATTCTTCGTTCCATGGTTTATTTCACCCACAATAGGGGGATTCCTTTTTTAAAGGCCATTTCACCATGGTATGACTTGATTCCACGTTTGAGGGGCCATATTACAACAGGCACGGAGAATTCCTCATTTTAGGTACAATTTCATCGCGGTAAGGGTTAATTCCTCATTCTAGGAGTCTTTTCACCATAGTAGGTGACAATTTCTCGTCCTAAGGGCTACTTCACAAGAAATTTCTCATTTCTAAAGTCATTTTTCATCGTAGCATTGTTTCCTCATTCCAATAGCCTTTTCAACACAATTAGGGTCATTTCATCACAGTATGGGTCATTTCCCCATTCCAAGGGTTGTTTCAACATAGATGGGGTAAAATTTTTGTTTGAAGAGCCTTTTTAGCATAGTAGTGGTAAGTTTCTCGTTTCACATAACGAGTCCTAGTTCACCGGTGTAAGGGCTATTTCCCATGCAAACTCTATTTTCTTCATGTTAGGGGCTCAAATCAACATTACATTGCTCATTTATTTGTGCAAAACTATATTTAGCATGATATTACTCAATTCCTTGGCATAAGACTCATTTCACAATTATAGGGATTAATTTCTCGGCATAGGACTTATTTCACTATATAAGATCTACTATCACCACATTATGCTTCAATTCTATTTTGTGATGCGTAGTTCATCACTTACACCATTTCCATCATTATAAGACTCAAATCCTCTATCTAGTGCTAGTTTCACCAAATAACTCTTGCCATAATAGTGTGAAACTCCTTATTGTAATGCTCATTTCTCCATGGCATGGCTCAATTCCTTCTACTAAGGCATGTTTACCATGCAACCTTTATTTTTACCAACATAGAGCTCAATTCCTCTTTGCATGGCTTATCTCACCATAATATGGCTCAATTCCTTGTTGCAAGCTCATTTTATCGCACAGTTGACATTTTCACCATAATAGGGTTGAATGCATACTATAATCCTGATTTTAGTAAACATGTATCGTATTCACAAGCATGCATCAATTACTCATTGTAAGACTCATTTCACCTCACAAGCACATTATTACCATAAACAGATTCAATTCTTCATTATAAGACTCATTTCACTATAGTATGACTAGATTTATTGTGACAAAGCTCCTTTCATCACATTAGCACCATCATAACCATAACTACACTCAATTCCTTGGTGTATGACCAATTTCACAAAACAAGGCTCTACTCCTCAGCAAAATACTTGGTTTACAAGATGGCACCATTTTCACCATAACTTGACTCAATTGATTATACGAAGGCTCAATTCTATAATTCACTTGCTTAATTTTCAAATATATTTGTAAATAATTTTTTTTCTAAATGCTTACACATTTTGATAAAAATTTATGCACTTTAATGAAATATGTTAGTTAAGCTAAAATGTCTTATTCATCTTTATCTTATTCACATTTGATATAATTGTATGAGTAAGATATGCTAATTGATTTATTTAGAGTCTTAAAAAATTATATTATTTAACTTAATGTTGATAAATTATATAGTTCAATATTTTTTGAGTAAATGATTTAATGTATAATTAAAAAAATAAGTTAGAAAAATTATTCTCTAAGGTTAAATGTTAAAGTGACTTGTTCATCTTTGTTTTATTGACATTTGATGTAATGGTATACTTGATGATATATATATATATATATATTTTTTAATTTTTCTTAAATGTTGAGTGTTAAAGTTGTCACATCTTGAGGGATATCCTAAACGTAGTAGTCCGCTATACACAATATTAAAGCCTAGGAATGACTAACTTAGTCACGTGAAGGCTTTCATATCATGCAGAAGGCGTACATCACAACAAAGGGAATGCATCGGAGTAGTGCAATTTATGTTGATAATAATTAAGCAGCAAGCTAAGAGAAATATATATATATATAATATATATCACTAAACATGATTAAAGTCAATTACAAATCTTAGGGGCATACCCCCACTAATATCCTCAAATGAATCAAATCTATATATGTATTTCCTAGTAATCTCCAAAAAAATAATATACCACATAATACTCATAAGGAAATTTTCAAAAATGAAACTTCATTCTATGCACCTAGTTCTTCTATAAAGGCTCAAAAATCCATTGATAATTTCCTTAATGTCCCATTCCTTGAATGAAGTCTCAAGCATACCTGTTTTAATAAAAATCTATGGGGTGTAAGCTTACAATATGCTTAGTGAGATATTTCCATTATTCGTGCTGTAAGTTCAAATAAGTTCATTAATTTTCACGCATATGCTATGCATGCTAGAACGGATTTACACCGTCCATATCGAAGGTTAGGAAAATGGGATTTGAATGTCTACATGATCTTCACTGTAGTCCCCGAGCACTCTTCATAGTGATTGATTGGTGCAAGGGCTGTATCCTAAATACATCTTAGTTCCCTAAGAATGAGCTTGACTTATGGCCCTTTCAATTCTTTGCGCAAGAGTAGCAGTCTTCAATATGTGACTCAACGGATGTAATATATATCCATTTAATTTATATATGCTAAATATAATAAAGGTATACTTAAAGGTGATCAACAAGTATCATACGCATATAAGCAACATGTAATATGGATGATGTACTTAAATAATCATTTATAGGTTTCTATACTTAGCATTCCTTATCACACATTCATAGAAGCATATACA
Organism: Combretum micranthum; assembly: GCA_024138025.1. Taxonomy (NCBI): domain Eukaryota; kingdom Viridiplantae; phylum Streptophyta; class Magnoliopsida; order Myrtales; family Combretaceae; genus Combretum; species Combretum micranthum. Next base: position 748,679 of record JAMXBD010000526.1, read on the forward strand.
TATAAACTCATAACCCTATACATAGTCATTTTATCTTGTACTTACAAATCTAGTATAACTATCTACAAGCACAAGTAAGGTAACGAAATAATAAAGAAAAACTCATTTGTCCATATTGCTATTTGCTTAGTCGAAATAATCTTCAAGAAAGGGTGTCGTGTATTCCTAATCAACTAGAAAAGAAATACCTAGAATGAGTATTTCATAGAGGTTCTACTTAAATTTCTAACTCTATTTATTTTACTTGCATCATTTTTTCCTATTACAAAAGTTTAAACTTAAAATGACCATAACTTGCTCATTTTAACTCGAATTTTGCATATTAGTGTTTTTCTACTTACTTCAAAATATCTATCTATTTATGAGGTTTTTTTAAATATTTAAGGTTGCTTGAGTGCCAATATGGATCGATAAATATTGCATTTCAAGTGTTCTAGCTTTTGTCATTTTCAAGTTTTTAAGTTTCTACTTCATTTAGACTTCGATAATCAAGTATAAAAATATCCCTTTCTTTAGAAGTCATATAATTATGATAATAACTCATATTCATGCATGATCCTAGTGATGTTGTTCCAAAGTAAAAATTTGTAAAATAATCCTTTATGGAAAGTAACAATGTCGAGTTTTATGGAAAATTACTTTTTGGACTTGAATAAAATTTTTGACCTTAAATTTTGTGAATATGAGACTTAACAAAATTCATGGTTTAATATATATTTTGAAAGCTTGAAAGTCTTATATGTGTTTCGAAAACTTCATTTATTAATTTATTTTACAAGACATAAGTTTTAATTATTTGTGACATAATACTCTAAGTGTATTTCTATTAATTTTTCTTAAGTTTAGTTTTTAAATAAAATCTTAATTCCTAGATTCTATATATGTGAAACTCAATTAAAGAAAATCATGGTTTTATATTTATTTTGAATTCATGAATATTTTACTTTCACAAAACTTCTTTTAACTAATTATTTCCCAAAACATGAATCTCTATGCATTTGAGGGGGAAAAATTTATTCTAAGTTGCATTATCTTTAAAATGTATTAAGTTTTGACATATAAGAAAAATTAGGCAAATGACTTGTTCTAAATTTTTATTTTTAATAAAAAAATTTGTTCATGTATTGCAAATAAGATTTTTGGAAAATTTTACATAACACAGAATTATTAACATTTATATTTGAGAAATTTATTTTGGAAATTTGAAAAATATACTCAAGTATTTTCTTTCAAATTCTATATTCTTAATGAAAGGGTTTCCCAAGTATTGGAGATAAGATTTTTGTAAAATATTTTGCATAACAAAGAATTATCGGCATTTTCATTTTTAGACAAAACTCAGTTTGACAATATTTCCATAGATAATAAGGTCTTCGAAATTCATTTTATAAATTTTATCATATTTGATAGTTTATTATGACAACATCACTTATGACCATGTATGTACATGAGTAAAAATATAGCAATATAGTTAAAGAAAAATCACTATCATAGACTTATCAAAGCATAAAAATTAAAGATAGATAACAAAAAATAAGCAATTATCAAAATAAAGGAATGAGAATCTTTGTTTGTCATCAAGGCTCCTCAAGACTTAAATAAATTCAAGTCACCATAAAAATAAGAAATCATAAGGAAAGAAAAACATAAAAGCCTTAGATATTTTTCAAGGCTTCCTGAGACTTGAAATAATTTCACTCTCATAAATAAATCAAGAATATCAAATAAATAAATATGAGAGTTTTAGATTTTATCAAAGCTCCCTGAGACTTGAATATTATATAGTCTCATGTAAATAAAAGCAAAAATAATCAAGAGCAAAATGAATAAAATGGAAGCCTTAGAATTTTTAGATAAGACATTCTTGGGACTTAGATTATGGACAAGTCCCCATTTTATTTTTAACTTGATTAAGTATAAGTCTGAGACTTAAATTAATGACAAGTCTCAAAATATATAATAACAGCATGAAATAAATAAATTGTAAGAGACAAAATAAGTGCAATGAAATAAATATTAGATTAATGAGCTGATATACTCAGATAAATATAGATATGTACGTAATCATATTTATATATATAGATAGTTAGATTGGATGTAAAAAATATGACAACATGGATGATCATAAACATAACATGTTGTTGGTTTCATTTTGGCATTACCATCCCTAGCTTCATGCATCATGGGGAGATTTTATTCCATGGATAATGCATGAAACTTTTGATAAAACACAACATAAACAACTAATGAGACATGGATTAAGCATTTACTTAATTGAAATCTTGAAGAAGAAAATTTGGAAGAACAAGGGGGTGTGTGTGTATTTATGTATGTGCATGAAAGAGAAGAGAGGGAGAATAGTTGTGGAAAAATTTTGCAAGAGTTTTGTTAAAGAAGAGAAATGAGAGTAAAAAATGAGAGGGAGGTGATGGGTATTTATAAAGAGAAGAAGGAGGGAATTAAAGATGTAAAAGTAAATGAAAAATAAAATAAATAAGAGGAAAAAAAAAAAAAGAGGTAGCAGAGTTACACATGAAGAGAGGAGAGAGGAAAAAATTAATTTAAATAGAAAAAGTGTAATGAAGTATAAGAGAAGCTAAGTGAAAAATGTAGTAAAGTTTTATGGAAAAGATAATTACGAGAGATGTAAGAGATAGGTTTAAGAAAAAGTAGAGAGAGGTGAATAGTAGTAAATAGTAGATGAATAGTAAACAAGATAAATAAATTATCAATAGTAACAAAAATACGCGTAATAAGACTATATTTGACGTTTTCAGGAATTATAAAAATTGTATAAAATATTTTTATGACTCCTTACTACATTACACGTCTAAATTGGTTATCGGAATATTTTTTCGTTTTGCATGTTGATGCCTTAATTTTAGAAACTGATCCAGTTCGGGTTCAAAACAAACGAATTTTTGATGAATCTGATCTTTTTAGGTTATGTGACATTTTTTCGGTCATAATTTAGGGTTGTCTCATTTTTATTGTTTTAGGGTTTCTAGCATGGTCTTGTTGGATTTAGGGCCTCTAGAACTCGTTGTTAACTTAGGCTAGCTTTTAGGGTTCCAGTTTGAATTCCGACTGTAAGATTTACTTGTAAGATTATAAAATTTAGGTGCTTATACTTATAATATATATTTGGTTCATAATTTGAGTTTAATCTATTTTTTATAATTTATTTAATATTTTAGGATTATCGGGATTGTCTAATCGATTCTAGGGCTATTAATGTCAAATGTTGACTCAATTTGACTTTTAGGTATTAGTTTTAGTTTTGAATCTAAGATTAACTTATAAAGTTACTGAATAATCAAGAGGTTTACAATTTTATCATCATTGGTTATCTGGTACTGTTATCTCAATTTGTATGCTAACAACTGGATACGACAATGGTTTGGCTTAATGGTGAAATGTTAACTTAATTAATTATTACTATATTATGGAAAAATTATTTTTTATTAAATATTATTTAGATATATTGTCTCAACTTGTGTGTTAGAAATCATATAAATAAATTATTCAGTGTAGGGATTCTAAGTGGAACAATTATTAGATTTTCATTTTGTTCTCGAAGGTACTCTTTTTCCTAAGTTTGGTCTTTAAGGTTTTCTATTCCCACCAAACTTATTAAACATTTAGGATTATTCAATTTATTTATTGTCTAAGGTTTTCGGAACTTGTGATTAATTAGGATCAATTCTAAGGTTTCTAGAGTTGGTTTTTACTTGAAGTGATTTTTAGGTTCTAGTATGGGTACTAGTTCCAAGGTTTTCATCAAAGAGTATTGAAAAATCTAGGGGATTACAAAAGTATCTTCTTTAACTTAGTTTTATTCCTATCTATTGATAATATTGCACTTAATTAAAATCCCCAATTAGTTTTTTTTTTCATCCACATTTAATTTGATAATAACGATCCACTTTAAGTGAGCTAATTAATTTAGTTCTTCATGAATCTTATAAGATCATGTAATCTAACTCAATGTACACAAATTATGTAGTTTGATTTTTCTTTTTCTTTTTATTGTTGGTAAATAGTGAAATATGTATTAAAATGTATGTTAAAAAAAAAATCTTCTTCAATGTTGAATGTTAAAGTGTTAGGTCATATTTGTTTTATTGACATTTAATGACATGATAAGTTTTAAAAAAAAAATTCTTGAACCTTGAGTGTTAAAATGCCATGTTCATCTTTGTTCTATAAATATATTGACGATTATAGTATAGATGAAAGGCATATACCAATTAATTTTATTTTTCCACAAGCTTTGAACAATTCTATAATTTGATTTGGAATTGAACGTTTTCATTGGATACATTAATACTTTACTTTTTTTTCCAAAGTCAGAACAAAAAAAATATTATTTGATTTCTTTTCTTCAAATTTGATATACAATTATTTTAACATTCATAAGAAAAAAAAAGTACTCTTCAAATATATTTCAAGTTGGATATTAAAAGACTTTTCTTATTATTAATTGAATATATTTAATTTGGTTGCTTGATATTTTTTTCCTTGTAGGAAAATGAATTCCTTTCTACAGATATTGAGAGAAAATGGATTTCACTTTTGACTTTTCTTATTATTAATTTGGTTGCTTGATATTTCATGACCCAATAAGTAGATTAGGGTTTAATCACATTTCGTTGATTCGTGCACAAATGCCAAAAAAAGATTTTCAATTATGTATTGATTATGCGAATACTTAGATAATTAGCATTCAAATTCAAAAATAACAAATAAGTTTGAAAATTTAGGAAAAGAAGAGCAAGAAGACTCAATTCTATAGTTCTGATATAACTAAATAACTCATGTTCTCATTGTGACATATATTTATATAATCCCAAATTTGTCAAAAAGGAAAAAGACAAAAAAAAAGGGCATCTTATGGAACAACATTAAATGGTATTAAAAAAGGAAAAAGACCAAAAAAATACATCCTGATAAAATATATTAAATTATATTTAAAAAGAAAAAAGACTAAATAAGAAATCCTATCAATTTGACTCAAAAAAACCTATTAAAATAAAAAACTATGAAATATCCACTCAAAAACTTTTGATAGATATTGAAAGAATATTAATTGCATCATTATTCATCACCACATCATTCTTCCTAGGTTGGATAAAATTTGCTCTTGGATTTTTAGACTCTCCCAAATAAAAACTTTAACTAATATAATAACACCCCAATTTGCCTCTTTGACTCCTCCACAACTGGAGCTACCACTTCAGGTACTACTATAGTACTATTTCCCTATCAACATCACCTACCGAAGCAAAAACAACATCTAAATCTTCTTCAACATACTCAGTCTCAAAAATAAGTTCACCATCACCAACAACCTAAAAACATCATCCTTTTCATCAACGTAAATATCAAAGAGTGGTTCACCATCAGTCTAAAAAACATCACCCTCTTCATCATGATCATAGATCTCAACCACCGCACGTCGTTGCTTAGTCTACCTACCTTGTGCTATGACACTCTAAGACGAACGCAACTCTAATATAACTGCCGCAAATGGTAAATTAAGGTTTAATTATGTTCCGTTGATTGGCACACGAATATTGGAAAATGATCTTCAATTATTATTGATTATGTGAAAACCTAGATAATTGACATTCAAATTTGAAAATACCAAATAAATTCAAAAATTTGAGAAAAGAAGTGCAAGATGACTCAATTCTGTATTTTTGATATGATGACTAAATAACCAATGTTCTCATCATCCTAAGGTGTATATTTATAAGCAAGCCCAAAAGCTGTAGGAAAAAAAACTAAAAAAAAAAAGGCATCCTATTGAATGATATTAAAAGATGTTTGAAAAAAAAAAAAAAAGAATACCTAAAAAAGATATCCTATTAAAAAACATCAAATGATATTTATAAGTAAAAAAACTGAAAAAAAATCCTATTAACTTGGCTAAAAAAATTCTATTAAGATACAATAATGAAAAACTATTAAATATCTATATAAAAATTATTAAAAAATATTACTTACATTATTATTAACTGCCGCATCATTTCGGAATGCTGATCAGGGTTCGGTTCCAAACGTTCAAATTCAAACTTTTAACGTGCCATGGTTGTCGTGGCCGAAAGAAAAAAAAAGGGCTAAAAACGTGCTTCAGTTATCTTGAACTTTTGGCATAGGAAAGTATGGATGAATATATGGCTTGTCAGGGACTCCAAAATACGTAATAGCTAAAATTGATAATGCAATGCATTCACTCGTTGTTAGTCATTTATTATTAATTTTATTTTTCTGCCAATAGACCCAAACCGGATCCACGAGTTCAAGAGCCAATCGAGAAGCTGAACCGGTTGCCAGATTAATTTTCGCTCATAGACTGATGGGTAATTCATTGTGGCAGGAGAAATGGTTCCATAGATAATACATGCCGCATATAATATATAAATTAGTATAAATACCAATTACATATTAATATGCGTAAACCATATGGTGAAACAAGACTGAAAACTATATACCATCTAAATATATAGATAGTGTATATTACTCACTAAATATATTTATTGAGGCGGATATTTGATTAGACTCATATCAACTTCTATCCATAAAAAAAATTTCTACTATATAATAAGGAATATTGATTCATTAAAAATAAAAAGAATAGTTATTTTTAATCTTTTTCAGTTTCATTCATGAGAACTTCACCCAAAATATTCATTTAGTGGACTAAGCAATAGTATATTGGATATTTCTTCTTAAACATATTCCAATTGTACCATTCATGCCATCTTATGTGGAAATAAATAGAATAATAGTTATAACCTTTTTTTATATATTTCTTGAAAATACAAATATTTTCTTAATATATTTCATTTGACAAACTGAATAAATCATAGATCTACCCACTTATGAAGTTGCAATTGAGTAGTTTGACTCATTTAAAAATTATCAAACTCAAGATTGAGTCAAGTTTTTTTTTATCGAGTTTGAAATTTTGGATTGAGTCCAGTATAGCTTACAAGCCGTTTGACTTGCATGTAGCCTTAACTGATGAGATAAAGTTAAATCCAAGCTAAGTAACATATAAAATGGATAAATATATAAATAACTAGATGAATGGAGTATACTAACTGAAAATGAAAAATTCCATTGAAGTTTACCACATTGTGATTTATATTAAACCTAAAAATAATATAAGAGCTGTAATATATATCAAATAAAAATTAATTTTTAGTTTTAATTATATATTATATAAAATTATATATATACTAGCAAGCGCTGCACTCATGTTGCGTGTGCAAATTTAATAACACCAAATCATAGAAAATTGTGACAAATTAAAAAAATAATTATAAAAAACCCTAAAGAAGTTTTTTATTCAAATTTGTGGAAAAAAGTAGAAAAATTAAAGAAGTAATAGTTTTTGAAAAGGAAGTTATATATGCAATGGAGGGAGAAGTTCTTTCCTTAAAAAAAAAAAAAAAGTTTAGATTTGTGGAAATAAATATTAAATTTTAAGGGCAGTATTGTAAATATAAAAAAAAGTATACAAAAAAGCTAAGATGCAAATCAATCCCTTTTGCTTTAATAATATAGATAATTCATAAGTCTACTTACGAACCAAAACTAATTGACTCTCAAGTTTGTTTATGAATTTGAATTAAAGTTTAAGATGAGCTTATTTAGATAAATAAGTTTTATTTTACGTTTAGTTTCGACTCATTTACAGCTTGTTAGCGGTATGATTTGTTTGCCGTCCGAAAAGGCACAATGCCTTAGCCTTATGTTCAATAATTTGGTATGCGTTTGACATTTTTTGCCCCGGTAGATCCATCAATTTGCTTCTTTCGTAGATAGAAATATCAGATATAGAGTTTATCCACCATCTTAAGATGTCATACATGTCGGGATCCTTTCTATTCGTATCTCACTTTTTGATCTTCCGTCTTCACTTTTTATATTATTTTTAAGCTGAAGAAGGAAAGAATATCGTAAAATACCGATCCTTGTGCTTGAATAAAAATGAAAAAATGAATGTAACATGGACACGACATTGACGGATTCCGAAATCAATTAGACCATACTCATCCTTGTAGTGGGTTAAGCGTGTACAATTAATAATTCTTACGCACTTTTGGCTATTCAAAAGGACTACTTTTGGTAAATTAATTGCAATTGAATGCTTTTGTTACTAAATTTTAGTCAGGTTGAAATAGTTGGTGGGCATGACACGGTATCATTGATAATGTCTATTATATGAATTTCAAAATTGTTTCGTAGTTTTCTTTTGCTAGGAGTCTAATCTGTAATTCGGTTTGATAGAAAGGTTTTAAGGGTATTTTTTTATCGTAATTTATTTTGGTATTGATATCATATTTTTTTTATATTAGTATTTGATTTATTTGATCGGTCTATAAGTAAAAATATCTATTTTTCATTGGTATTTATTTTTAACAAATAATCTATTTAACAACGACAAAAAAATAAAATCAAAATGAGAAAAAATGATGAAACAAACAAGCCCCCTTGTAGTTCATTTTGAGATGCTAAATCATACCGAAGTGATTAAATTTGAACCAAATAACTTTATTAAAAAATAAAACACGTGGAATATTTTAGTCATCGTGATATAATGTTGGGTTAATGTCACAAATAGTAGTAGAATTTTTATAAAATATACAATTACGTATTTGAAGTTTGAAATTATTAATTTAATACATAAACTTTTGATCAATTTCAAAATTTTTTAAGTGCTAAATTAATCAATTTCAAAGTTCAAGTAATAAATTGAGGGAAAAGGAAAAAAACATTATAGTTTTTTTTTTAAATTACAAAACTATCAAGTTGACATCATCTCTTAAAGAGACGGGGCAGTAGTACGGTACTACCTTCTCTCTTCAAAAGACAAGGTTGGTGGGCATATTTAGCCTTCCATCTTCTTCTTCCTCCTCCTCATTTGCACCCTACCCTCTTCTTTCCTAAAAATCTCCCAAATCCGAAAATCAAAAACCCTAACCTAATTTATAGCCAATTTTCACAAAATTAGGTTTTATCTTGAATAGGTTCAATTACCAAGCATTGTAAAAGTCATCAGGTCACGAAAAAGTAAAGCAAATTGTACAAATTGTCATGCACCGAACTCCATAAGTAAGTGCTTTTGATTTTCGGTTAATTTTTCAATTTCATTGATATTGTGTTGTTGAATATTGGGTTTCGTATATGTTGTTGTATTTTGTTTTTGAAATGGTGAAGCACATTGTATGTTAGATGGGTGTTGTATGTAGTGTTTGATGAGTTGTATTGTGTAGTGGTAGTGTGATTTCCATACTTACTATATGTGGGGTTGATGTTGCCTTATAGACAATATGCGATGTAATTATGATGATACTCTATAGTTTTATAACTTAGGAACCAAATTATAGGGAAAAAATTATGAAATCATATGTATTATATACATCATACTCTTTGATCATGTATTATTATAAGATTGAGGTGGTTATAGTAGCATCCCCATGTATGTTAAATATTGGAGGAGTGCAACTCATAAGTCGTAATGCAGATTTCATGCATTCAACCTATGTTTTATGAGATGGCAGAATAGGTGAGGAGATATGGATAAGTTTATATTATATGCTCGTGGGAACATTATGGAAGGGAATGATGGTTTTGGTTATGTTAAGCGGCCAGTTGTTGTGGTCAGTGTTAGTAGGAACTCAATACATGAGCAAATACTTGGCATCATTTGCAATAGACTTAAGATAAATAGGTCTACACATCGAGTTGAGCTGTATCATAGGGTAGTTATTGGAGATAAGATGCTACGTTATGATGTTATTCTGGTGACCGATGATGATGATGCATAGAAAACGCTGGTGTACACAAAAGGATTAGTGGCTGTATATGTGCAGATATTTGAAAACGAAATGCCACAAATACCTGTAGTATTGTCAGCTAAGAGTTGGTAGACTCAAACTCCACTCCAACTTAGATAATAGGTAGCACATAAGTGCAAATGGGTAGCTTTGAAATTAGTGCACCTAATTGGACATTGGGTCATGATACTAATGTCATACAAGACTCATCGGCAAGTGAATCTAATGACGACTATGATGATGATAGAAATGATAATGTGGAAACTTTCCCATAGCAAGATACTACTACTGAGGTACAACGTAATAAAAATTACTGGCATTGTTTCATGGCTTCTATAGACATTGATGCAGAAGGGAGCTCAGTGCCAGTATCCTTTTTCACAACTGATGTTGGTAGTGATTATGTTGTATTTAACGATGAGCAAGAAATGAGTGTTGGAAATTGGAGCTCCAGTGATGAATTCAAGGTTGGGATGCGGTTTAAACTAAAAATCATCTCATACGACAATTAAAACGTGGCATATATCAAACTATTAGAATTTCAAGGTGGTGTACTTGGACCCAAGGTCATGCGCAGTTAAATGTTCCGATATCCATAGTAGAGGTTACAAGTGGAGACTCAGAAGCACTTACAAGAAACATAGTAGGTGGTTTCATATCACTAAATAAGAAGAACCCCATATCGGCTTGGATGAAATCATTGGACAAGGTCATTCTCAGTTGGAATTCATTAGCATGTCTAAGTATAATATATTAGAGATTCATAATTCCCCAGATGTAAGGGCGAAGGACCTCTAATTGACTATCTTAAAAGAGTTTGGGTATAATGTTTATTTGAAGAGAATTCGTGAGGCGAAGCGAAAAGCTATTGAGCAAGTGTATGGAAGTTGGGAAGATTCATATGTGGAGCTCCTGCATATACTTAATGCGATAATAGAGGCGAATCCAGGATCAAAGGTTGAGTAGAGAACTGTAGATTCAGATACATCAAGACACATCTTCCTTCATAAACTCTTTATAGCATTTACCGCGGGACGCCCACTCATTAGTTATTAGGGTGCCATTTTTTATGTCACTCGAGCCCCTACACATTTGTTGTTTAAGTATAGGGGGTGTTTCGATCGATAGATTCCTAGCCATGTATGGTTTTGTATGTTCTTTGTTTTACATGTGCATAATCTCATTATGTTTACTCATGTATAGTATACTTTTTTCTTGAACAGGTTGTTTTCGACCCCTACTATGTTATTATGGATTCCTTTTTTGAGTACTACCAAGCTGGTTGTGATTTGGTTTGCTTTCACATTGTCAAGTACTATTATCTAGACAGGGTGCTCAGACAGTTCGGTGATTTCCAAGGGAACCTAGACCCTCCAGTTGATATGAGAATCCTGCATGAGCTAGACTTACAAAGGTGTTCCAAGTGGAACTTGGTGGCAAAGCACGCCGAGTAGGTAGCAAAGTGGGATAGCAGGCATGATCGTATTGTAAAGATGTCAGATATTCCTACTGGTACATCTAGGAATTATTTCGACTGGTATCATGTGATCACTAGGTGTTGGACCAGTCGTACAGGTGCCATTACACGATATATGGTAAGTTCAATGACTACATAAGCTTTGTATGGATATATATTGTGTTCGTTATTCGTTGATCTAAATGTTTGATATTGCTTGCAGGCATATTTCATATATAGAGTCCCCGAGATGCCAATGCAGAATACTCCTGCCACTATATGAGATGTCATTCATGTAATAGATGAGTTCATGGACTTAATTTGAATGATCTAGAGCCAGCACCTGTGCTAGCACCAGCACTAACACTAGATTACCCACAACCTCAGCCTATACAAAGACAATAGCTATAAAGAGAGAGGCATGGGTGAGGATGGGGTCAGGGCGAGGGCAAGTCTGAGCTTTAGATATCAGAGACGAGCCTTCACCCTTGCATCTACACGTACCTATTGAGCCTGACCTTTCACAGTTTCATCATGTCGAGCCTAGTCTATCATCATCATCATATGCTCATCTAGCTAAGACCCTAATGACAGACATCTCATACACAGAGTTCCACATCCTTTTGCTCCACAAAAGAAGTGATAGTCACTGTCACATGATAGGGGGAAGGGAGTCACCTCAGTAGATCCATATACTGTCCCATTTAATCCTTATAGTATTGGTGGTGGAGATGGGGATGTCGTGCTCACATAGGTTGATCTATCTATGGGGCATCCCCATCAGGATGTCCATCGATGTACAAAATTCCCTTGAACTTTTATTAGGTGAGAGTGAGGGATGCGGGGCACCCAGGAGTAAATATTACATAGATTCTTATTTTTTATAATTATTGTATACAGATTCCTATATTTTATGATTGTTGTATGAAGAATTTTCATATACTTTTGGTATAGATAACATAACATTAATGCAATCATTTCATATTATGTTTTATAAGTTTTTTATTATGTTTGCGGTAAAAGGTTTGATAATACTATTGTGATTGAATAGATTGAGTTTAAGACTGTGTTTAGACGGATTAGGTTTAGAAATAATATTATAGTTGGATTATGAAGTCTAGAAGTTGGTGGATGGCTAACGAATGACTTTGACAGGTAGGGGTGTTCATGGATCGGTTAACCGATGCATGGCCCTTTTTTTAATATAACCGTAATGATCAGTTTTTTAATATCCCGATCCTTAATCAGTCCATTATAAACGGTTAATTGCCTTAACAGTTAACCGTTTTATTCGGTTAATATTTTTCGGTTTTCGGTTTTTAACCATGTACTATAATGGTTTTAACAAATCAAATTGATAATTTCAACAAATCTTATCTTTTATCTTTTATCATAGAGTTTTTCTTTAAAATATTATATATATTAAAACAACTAAAAAAAACGTAAATCAAATTAAGGAAAATAAGAAAAAAAAAAAAAAGCCTTTGGATATATCATCATCAACAAAAATCAAATCAAATCAATTACCATATCAACTACTATCAAATATAGGCAATAGTATATTAATCAAAATCCAATGAGTATTGACATATGTAAATTATATGTATATGTAAATTATATATATAATGTATTTATAAATATTGAAAATGGTTAACTATTAACCATCGGTTTTTTATGGTCATAAACTGAAACCAAAACAGAAAATCGGAAAAAATAAAAATCGTGATCCTGAACCGAAATCAATAGACCGGTTAACCATATTTTTCGAATTGATTTTCCGGTTTCGGTCGGTTTTTCTGTTTCATTGATTTTTTTGCACACCACTATTGATAGCTTATAACAACTAGCGTACAAAAAGAGTGATTTATCTACATGCGAATTGTGAAGACCTCGTCTCTTCATGTACATTTATAACATTATTCTGACAATGTTATATATATTTTTTAATTAAATATTACATAACTTTAATTGTTCTATTCTGTTCTTTAATTTGTAAACCAGTGTTTGATTGAAAACTCTAATAATTTATTATTTTATCTAGAAAAACGCAATTTTAAAAGTGTTTCAAATCAAACCATAAAAAATTGCACACAAAACTGATTAAGGATTTGGTTGATTAAGGATTTTATCCGAATTATTTTAAAAGTCGATCCATATAGCATGTACAGTGATAAAATGGTACTTTTGTAGACATGTGCAAATTTACGTGAGTCTATTATGGGACTAAAATTTATAAAAAACGAAAGAAATGGTATTCCGTTTTGCCTGTGGAAATCTTAACTGGTAAATATATATAATTGCTGGGTAAAGTATGGGTGGCAAAATCTTTGTTGCTTGACAGCAAAGGCACGTGCTTGGAGGGTCATGCCTGTGGGAATTTTAATATCATCGTTAATCTGTTATATCAGTATCTTAACTATCTTTTTTTCTTATTAAGAATCTTATTATTGTATTCCTATGGTTCTTTGCATAATACCATTTATTTCATTTTAAATCTCCGAACACTGCTATACAATACACTTTTTAAGTGAAAAAAAAAAAAGATATCAATAATCTTACTTTTTTAAAACTTCTTACTACATGAGATATCTACTTGAGCACCATTTAATTAGCAAAATTTTGCTTGTTAGTTTCTTATTTTCTTTCTTCCTTTCTCTATCTCTCTCATGGTTTTTTTGTTATATCTTATCTCTTTGGTAGATTCATTTAAACAATAAACTGTTATGTAAGTGGTTAGTTTTAATTGTTGTCATTAAAATTAATATATTAAATTAAATTAATTATTACCCAAATATAATAAAGCATTTACAAATAGCCTTTAACATATATAGAGCAAGTTTAACCTTCGAGTTCTGCTGATTGGACCATTATATTAAAATGTATCTAGATTCAATCACATTTCTACTGGAAAGATGTCACATCATTAGTTCGTAAAAGCTTGAATGATGATCCCTTAATCTAAGATTCATTTCATAGGCTTGAATGATGATTTCTTAATCTAAGATTCATGCCGTACCCCATTTTTTTGAAAAGATTACTCCATAAATTGTACCTGAACCTCTTAGATTAAAAATTAATGTACCTAAAGCGATACCCTTGCATCCCTCCAACCAAACCAAGCCTTAGTAATCAACATGCAGAATGTCATATCAATTCGAAAGGAAATTAAGGAATCTAAAAACAGCAGCAAAAGACAAAATGTGTTTTGATCACTAATTTGAAAGATTGATCATCTTTTTGCTGGCTCATTGAACAAACCATCTTCTTCATAACTTCAGACTAGACCTTCGCCATATGCTCTAAAGTGACAACCTCAATGATGGAATTTTAGATCAAGTTTCCTAAAAAGTTAGTATGATGATTTGATCTCATTAATTGAATTTGATTTTCATATTTCTATATGGAAGTTTCAGGGGTTTAGATATTTATCTGTTATTCAGACTCTTTAAGGTTCATGATCTAATTTTGCAGTCGCAATTCTAATTATTTATAGTGTTTAAAATGGAAATCCTTTACACTTTGTTTTCATTTCAATTGGATCTCCTCTCTATATTATGTGATCGGTTTGTTTTATTATGATTGTTTCTTTGATTATTAGTCTTTACTTGAAGTTTCTTTGCTCATTTTAATTTTATTGATACATTCAATTATGTAATAAGTTTTTTATAATCTTTTCGACCCAGGAGTATTTGAGCAATCATACTAGAAAAATTCAACGTGACCAATTTATAAAAAGAGTTAGTTATAAAAACATGACCTGTGTTTTGACCAATTTGCAAACAAATGACCTATGTTAATTTTTTTGATAAATAGGTAACTCAGATTTCATACGAAAGTATCAAATATTATTTAATAATTTTAGAATGACATATGTCAATATTTTATTAATCATGAAAATTAATTTCATATTTTTTTCAATTTTCTTGTTTTAAAAAATTAATTTTTAATATATTTATTTTATTTCATTTGGGAATATATTTTATTAAATTAAATTTTTTAGTCTAATAAGGCTCTAACTCATATCTCTCTAATGATAATTAATTATATTGACACTTTTGTATGAAACTGGATCACCTATTTGTCAAAAAAATTAACACAGGTCGTGTATTTACAAATTAACCAAAACACAGATTATATTTTTGTAATTAACCCTTCATAAAACACATCTCTTCTATCTAACATGCTTTACGAATAATAATAAAAAAAAACTTAGGAGAATAATCTAGTAGCAAAGTCTGCATAGATGATGATTGTAGATGTATGGATTTGAGTAAAGTAGTCGCATAGTTACTACTTGTGAGTATCGCATTGCATGTGTCTTATGAAAAGTGACACATGTACTTGCGTGATATGTAGAGGAATTATCAAGCATCGATCTCCACTAACACTAATGAATAAGTGTTTGATCACTTGAGATACAAATTCGATAGGATCCTAGTGTTTTTATCAAATTTCTTTATTCTCTAAAATGAGGAGAGACTTGGGATATTTATAAAAGTCGGATATCAATGTCATCTATCAAATCATATTGACAATCAATTGTCAAAATAAACCCTACTCTAAGCCCATTGACAATTCTAATGAATTGAGATTGACTTTTTAAATCCTACCATGATAACCCTAAGAATAAAATCCAAATATTTAATAATAATTTTTAATCCTCGTGAATAATATTTAAGTATAAATAGAACGTGGGCTATTAATATAAGCCAATTTAATACAATTCCTATGGAACAATTACAAAATACAAAGAAATATGACGAACTTACAAATAAATTTCATATGCAAAGTTAATTAGGAGTAACGGAGAAAATCTACGAATCCTGTGCACTGGCGTGGAATTGCTACAAAATTTTCGAGCTTCAAAAAGCACAGAGTGCTTTATTAAAAATAAAATGTAATTTTATTAGTGAAAAGTAACGACATTCTTGGGTACTTTACAAGCTTCAAAGCTTAAGCGACACACTTAAATTTTTGTTAGGAATTGTGTGAACTATATTGAAATTATAAACTATGTAAATACAAAATCAACCAGTGTTATGTTATGAATTTTATGGAATATTACTTTCACATCTTTTAGAAATTTAAAATATAAAATTAAAAAAAAAAAACAGTTTTCTTCATTGTGAGATTAGGTTGTGACTTTGAACAATAAGACAATTTCTGTGCCCTTTCAAGCGTCAATCATAGCCTTTTTCATTCAATTTATGAACAACAATAAATAAATAAAAAATTCACAACTCACTAATATATATGTCTGTATCACATAAATATCACATCGAGTTTTTCAAAGAAAGTTCTTTTATATAGTATTTAGTGAAAAAAAAAAGAACAAAAAGAATAGGATTTTTTTTATTAAGTAAACATCAAATTTAGTACTCAAATTTTATACAAAAATTTAATTTAGTACCTAAATTTTTAAATAATCAATTTAATCTATAATCAAATTGTTTATATCTATTTTACTATCTTACTAATATTATTTGCTCTGTTTGCACATGTAGAACAGGTACCATAGTATTAAATTTTTATTAATAACTTTAACAATACCTAGCACTGACAGACTACTTTCACCAAGATAAGAAATAGAGCAAATGATATTAGTATGATAATAAAATAGCTATATAAATTTTGATTGGATATTAAATTAATCACTTTAAAATTCGAATATCAAACTGAATTTTAATAGATTACTAATTTTAAAAAACTAATTAGAAGCTTCTCTGCCATTAATATCTTTTTTTTTCAGTTTTTAATTTTCTAGAATTATTTGGAATTATTATTTTCCAACATCCGTACACTCGGTTAGCTGCATCTTTTTTTCTCCGTTAGGAGGTTTTCTTTTATTCCAACAATATTATGACGCGGATTAAAAAAAAAAAAAGGCAACATGAAAAGATAATTTTGTTATGGCATTCTATTTTCTTTTGTTATTCAAGATAAATATGATGTAGTTATTAGCTTTTATTTTAGCAGATTTCGTTTAGATATTTTATGGCTTAATTAGTTGGTAACTTATCTTTAGATATTAATTTGTTCATTTTAAGTTTTTATAAGAATTTTATTTTAGCCTATAAAAAACTAGAGTTTGTAGTAGATATAGGCTCTATTTGTTTCTTCCTTTTCTAGTTGTTTTTGCATTTTTTTTTATTATTTTTAAATATATGTTTGTCAAGAAACAAAATGAATATGAAAAATAGATTTTTTTTACTCATAAACGAATTAAAAAGATCAATTATTGAAAAGATACATATACAAATCAAATACATGTAAGATACAGATAAAAGTAAGATTATCCAAGCAAACCTACTTTATTGATCAAATACAATTATTTTGAAAGTTGGTGTGATAAATTATTTATTTATAGTGTAAGGATATATAATTCAATAGTAGTGTCAGATTATAATATATACCTTTTATTCAATTTAACGTTTTCTTCATTAGAAAATGTATATTCTGTTTATTCCGTAATAATTTCTTAGCATTCTTTGGATATTTTCATACTATTCTGCTACTATTTCCTTCTATGTTTTTCAAATTTCGCTTCCTCTTTCCTACCATCATCACCCTCGAGTTTATAAGAAAAAAAATTACAATTAAAAAAAAATTTACAAAAGCACTATTGAATAAAAATAATTTAAAAAATAGGTAAATTAAACTTTTTTTTTTTTTTTAGGAAACGAGTTCATTAAAATTATCTTAAATTCGTCACTTAAAGAAATGAGTTAACAAATTACACTCGGTTTTTTTTTCTTTCTTGAAAAGATGAGTTTATTATAATTACTTATTTTTTAGATTATTTTCAATTATTTTTGTAATTTTCTATTAAAATACTATTAATTTTTTCCTTATTCCCACGATCCTTGGACAAAAAGTGAATAAGAAAATGAAGCTTAACTTAGTGGCAAGCACAATGTTAGGCACAACTCTATCATCTGTTGTCTGGTATCATCATCTTGCTATGGCATAAATTATTAGATAAGGAAGGTTTGTTGGAAAAACCCTTTTGAAACGTGTCAAATACTCCAATAGTTTATACGTTTATCGAGAAGCAAGAATTAATTGGGACAACATGATAGATCCATTAAGAGAAGTTAATTTCACTACATACTTTCAAAGAGGATGCTTCACTTAGTCGGCCACCTACCACGTTGGCCCTTACACGCCCCCCAACAAAATTATACAAACCAAGCCACAAATATTTATAATTGTAACTTATTTATATCATATATATATTATATTTATATTATTTTTATTTAGTCTATTTATGAGTAAAACCATTAAATTTTTATTGTTTTTTGACAAATATTTATTTAAAAATGACAAAAAAACATAATATCAAAATAAATAGTATATAATAAAACAAACATACCCATTGGTGGATTTGACCCCTTTTCGACATGTGCCGCAACTTTGATCCATATTATAAGTATGAAACAAAAATTGGTCTCGGAGCAATTAAGTTGTTTGTCATCATTCTCATACAAGAGTACAGTTTTTAATGTACTTAAGGCAATGCCTGTTGAGTTTACTTATGTTAGTGAAAGTACTCTGAAAAATTGCAAGATGCACATGGTAGATCTTAGTTGATTAAAAATTATGGATTTATTAGAAGATAGCTAGAAAATCAATGAGTTAACTAGAAACGGTGTTAAAAAATTGTGGTATGATAAAAAATCATAAAGAGAAAGGAAATTCTCATTTGCAACATAGGACATGTGCTACAACCTTGAGACTAATATGGTTTTTATTTATGGGTAAATTTAGATTTAATTTTCTTTAAGCTTAACCTAACCTAACTATGACATGAACGATTCAATGGCCTACAAGTTGACCTATGATCCGGACTTAAGTCCTCCACAACGGAGTTCAACATACCTAGGAGTATAGTTGCTTGATTCAAATTCATCAAGTCCACTCTTGACAGTCTCAATAAGTGATTTAGAGGTTTTACATCCACTCTTTCAATAATTATCGTGCACTCTGCAATATCCATGAAGTATATCTACTTCTAGCAACCAATTATCATCATTCTTCTATAAATACCAATTAGAATTTCCTCTATGGATCTACCTAATAATACTTAGCTAAAAACTTTTTCATTTTATTTACTCATCTCATATACACAATTGACTTGACCATTAGAGTAGCTATACTGGACATCCCCTTATTACCTACTGACTCTTTATTGTTTTACAAGCCTAACTTTTGATAGACCTAAACCTAATATGCTCTATTGACAGAGATAATCTGACAATATTTTGGTATCATCAATGGAAAATGACGAAAAGTTAACTTCCCTCATTTTTTCATGAAGCTTATTAGCTATTTTAGTAACAATGGTAAGAAGTTCAAAGTTCACCAATAGTAGCCATCCAGGCATTTTACATGTGGGTGAATAGGATATAGCTTCTAATGAGGTAACCCTTGCTATCGACTCATAACGTTTTGAATAACTCAAAAGAATATGTCATGAGTTGGCAACTTACAACAATGAAGTCTAAAGGCCTCAAGCACATGTTGATGAGTTAGAATGTGAACGCTATCATATTGAGGGGGCAGGTGGATCTAATGTCAATGGATGTAACGGTAATGCCCAAAATTGAATCAAGGTGTGTACAATTGCCACGATAATATCTTATGTATTATACGCACAGGTTTCCTTTAAAAGATTATATTTATGTTGAACATTACTAACCAATTTTAATTAATGAGATCGTTTAATTAGATTATAGAGACAACTTGATTTGTAACTGGAAAACAACTTTATAAAAACATTTTTAGCTTCCACTCACAAGAGTTTCATAAAACAAAACAATACCATTAGATATCTTATATATTTCTTGATGGTAGAACAAAGTTTTATAGAACTTAATTATAAAACATGTGGGCTCCACCAAGCCCTTAAAGAAAACAACAGGCTTAAAAAGGTATGAATCCAATTCTTTAAACAAAATAAAAGCAAATATAAGTAATCTCGCGGCCCTACTTCACTTCCTCCATGATCTTTAGAATTGCCCAAACCCAAGTCAAACATCATTATCATCCAAACCATCATCATCATCGTCATCAAATCATCATCATCATACAATCAACATCTAAAAAGAGAAAATAATAATTCGAAGCCCAGTACAACAGCAGTACAAACACACATGAGATGACATACACACTTAATCTAATGTAATGAAACAAACGATAAATTATTATCTTTAAATTAAAGTGAAACAAACAACATTAGAGAACCACACTCTGGTTGCAATCCATGAGAATCTAGAGGTTCTGAGTAACAGTACACTGCTAAGGGAGTTGATATAGGCAGCTTGAATACCCATATCCCATATACCTAACTGAAAAGGAAAATACTGTCATCTAAGGTTTACAACTGTTATGCATCTCTAATTATCTCAATCCATAGTATCATTTAGTTTAACCGGTTCTATAAACGTAAACTAAATCATGTTACTTCACCCTAAGCTTAAGTAGACATTATTATGATATCATTTGCCCTATCAGCTATTTGCCGAGCTACTTATGAATTGTTATTGCATCATGGTAGGAGGTGACTTAAGCACCTAACTATTGTGTTCGGCTTTGGACATGGTCGTTGCTCCCTGGACCGAATTAAACATCATAAGCATAAACATCACCAAATTATTAAGATCGTCTTTAAGTTTTAGTTTATTAGGAATGCCTATCCTAATAAACAACACACAAGTCACTGTGTACCTTTCATAGATGAAATCCAAATAGAGACAGGGGATAGGTTAGAGGCTATCTTAGAAGATAATTTAGGCATCATATCTGTTCAAGAATTAAACTCACATAGGCATTTAATTTAATTATTCATTTACATTAAACTCATTTTATAATCTTATTTGATTATACACTAAGTAGGAATCTTGCCATAAGTGCAAAGATTGCCTTGCCAAGATACCGACAGTTCTCCATTACTTGTCATATTATTTCTTTTCTCTTTGTTTATAATCTCTTATTATAAAAATATTATCAAAACATTCATTTTCAAAATACTCATGTTTCTAACAAACAAGCATTTGAAAGAACATATTCCCCATGGTTTAATCTAATATATCATTCTAAGTCAATTATTAACTATTAAGTCTATCTTAACTTAATTCTAACTGAATTAATTATTTAATTCAATTACTAAGTCAATTTGATTAAACTTAATCAATCTAATTCATTTTAACTTACTAAAGTCTATTTAGTCAAGTTGAACTTAAATTTATTAACTAAGTTCATTTTATACTTAAGATTCATTTTAGGCTTAAATCTATGTTAATCTAATTTGTTGTTAAATCTATTAATTCACTTAACTTATTCTTAATTATATAAATTTAATAATATAATACATTAACTATCATTTATCTATTTTATTTTATTTTGTTCGAATTTTTATGAAGAAGATGGGTAGGTACACAAGCCGTGTTTCACATCGTGTATCAGCATATGAAGAAGCACACCTAAATACACAAGTCATGTTTCCATTGTATTTCTCTTAGTTTGAAAACCATTGAGAAGCACGACGTAATATAATAAGCTATGTTCCTACTGTGTTTCACTTGATAATTTGGCATTCAAGGATTAGAGAGAAACACAGTGAGATACAACGTGCCATGTTTGAGTCGTGTTTCTCTTTAAGTTGAAAACAAATAAGAAAGACGATAAAAAAACAAGTCATGGTTAGAGAGAAGAATGACGAGATACATTAGGTCGTATTCTTGCTATATTTCTCTTAAAACATTACATAAACAAGAGAAACAAAAAGAAACACGGGGAGATAGGGGATGTCGTGTTTCAACTGTGTTGTTTTGGAAATGTACATGTAAAAAGAAACAGAGAGAAGCACAGTTGGATAGGTTGAAACATTTTTTATACGTGTTTCTTCTCGTGTGTTAAAATTTCTTTTTTTTTTTTTGAAAATTTTAAAAGGAGCACGGTCATATATAGCTTCTCATGTTTCTCCCATGCTCTTTGTATTGTTTTCTGTTTAAAAAATTTAATCTATTTTACTACTTGTTTTACATCATATATCCACATCTAACATCTTATACATCAACATATAAGCTTATGATAATCATTTATAGCATCTATATACATGTTCCTACGTCGTAATTCATCAAAATCCTCATTCTAATATGCATGATTTCACTCAGCTTTTAGTATATAACTTCATATATTACAAGATTACAAGTTTATCTCAATTTTTACTTATAACTAGCATCAATTCATCATATATAAACATATACAACAATCAAAACATAATAACAACAATAACTTATTTTTTTATCAATCACAAGTTACTTGACTTCAACTACTACTGCCACTTTCTTAGATGATGAAGCTACCTAAAGCTTGATTCCTACTTTTAATCTTCCTTTCTAACTTCTTTTTCTGCTATTATCTTGTTCAATTTGAGATTTGAGTTAGGAATTTGAAGAGAAGAAGAGAAGAGAATGAAGAAGAAGGAGAAGGATACGGGAAAAAGAAAGAGAAAGGAGAGAAAAAGAAGGGCATGTGAAAAGAAAAAGAAGGAAAAAAGGGATAATGATAAAATATAAAAGATATTTTAAGTTAAGGTATTAGGTTTAAACCTTTCATATCAATATATTTAGTTCTAAAAGTGTTGAGGATATGATTTGAGATTTTACAGGGTAGAGACGAATAACTCAAAATAAAGATTTAGTTTAGGAGCTTGGTTTACATCAAATTAATATTTATCTTGAGTTTAGGCTCAAAAACTGATATTTTTATGCAAGCAAATTAACTCAAAATTCATAAAAATTAAGGAATTGAAATTTAGATTAAATTTTAAGTGTTTAGGAATTTGAATTTGAAAGCATATTCAAAATCTTAAATTTCAACTTAAATTATCACTAATTTAATTATGTCAATTTGTTTAATTACATTCTATCATATTACTTGATTTATTTAATATATCTAATTTCAATTTCTAACTTAGGTGAGGATTTAGATTATTTCAGTGACAATTACGAAGTAAATTAGCAAGCTCAACTTGCAGAGCACCACGATCGTGCCCTTACTAAAATGCAACACACCGTCATGAATACATGTTGCAGACGCTACAATAGATTGCTTGTTGCAACAATTGAATAACAACCAACTTCATGGCATCATGAAAAGGCTCTCAAAGGAGAAAGAAAACAAGAAGAGCGATCCATCTAAGCTCTTACAAGGTAAATTCCTTTCATTCAAGCAATTTTGGGCAAAATATTACTAGAGGGTATGAAACTACCCCTCGTTGAAGGAGAATGACACTATTGGAGACATGAATAAACATTTAGTAAAGTTCTAAAACTCAATGTCATTGCATGGGTTTAATGATGCCTTCACCTATAAAGCATTCCTTAACACTTGATCCGGGACAACTCACATGAGGTTCTAACAAATCCCGTCAAATTCCATAAGATGTTTCGAAGATCTAGTTAAACTCAACTTGAAGCATTTCTTAGCTGGAATGCTTCTAAAGAAGATTACCTTATCCTTATATCTAATAAGAAAGCAACTAGGGGAACCTCTTAGGGATTTTGTGTTTAGGTTTTCAAAGGCCATCTTTAAGATCCCAAAATTAGATGTAAGGGTTGCCCAAGACGGGATTATGAAAACAGTTGATCCATAAGGTAATTTCTTTTGGTCCCTAGCAAAGAGGTAACCTACATTGCTAGATTAATATTGTGAGAGAGCGATAAGGTATATTATTCAAGATGATAACATTTTGAATAAGAGATTGACAAGTCCAAGCTAGGCATGAGCAAAGATGATAGTGCTAATAAGGATAAAGGCTTGTTAACAAAAGACTAGTCTTCCCCCTCTTCTTCATAAAAAAATGGGCAAAAATAGCAACAAGAAGCGATTGTTCAACATGTACACATTTGTGATCAACTTCTTATTGGCTGCTAGATCCTTGATCAATTTCTTGTTTAAATCTAGCGAAGGAGTTTGGCTAAGGAGGCATCTCAGCAACATGCTTAGATTTCTTTCTTGGCTATAACTATAGTCTTATGTTTGTCATTTTGAACTCTCTCATTAACTACAAGACAGGACTTGACAGGTCAAGATTTAGTTCATTGATCCTTCATATGGATAAAAAGTAGTATAGTTCAACTAGCAACCAATCTCTTCTTTCTTTTAGATAATCTTTTCTTTCCGTTAGGAGTCTTTGGCTTTTTTAGATCACCCAAGGAAATAAGCTTCATGACGTCAATTGGCTAACCAATTTTTCCAACCCTTTAAGAAACAATAAATAACATGTCAATGAGAATGTAGAATTGTTAAAGTTTGCATCAAGTTCATGCCAAGAGGCTACCCCCACTCTATAATATCTTAAATGCTAATCTCACCCCACCCACCCATCCAATAGGCTAACTTGGCACGATAGGGGAAATTGACTGAGCAAACCTCAAGCTTTAGCCTCCATCTCCAAAAACAATTATCATGCCACAAGATATGGGCTTTTCTTCCTATGCTACTTCACCATCTTCATTACATTAGAGAAATCAAGGTCTCATTACCACCTCTACTCCATGTATGTTTATCTCCTTAAAAGTTTTTTGGTCATTTTTTCCAAGTTTTTTGAATGATCTTAGCCTGATGAGTTCCACCATCATTCTCTAGAACCTAAAGTCTCTATCAGATTAACGACAACAAATTTTGTTCACAGTTTTTAAATTATAAGCTAAGGTTATCGAACATTTTTATGCTTATGGCTTTGAGACAAGCTCATCTAGCTTTTATCTTCCTTCTTGTTGACTAGTTGTGATATGGGCCTTTGAAGCAAACTTTCACAAAGTACCATGAAGCATATTAATAACAACTTAGAGATCGAATGGAAATGACTAAGTGATACGTGAAATTAATCCATACTGTCCTCCTCAAATTCTAAAAATTGCACCATCAAATTGAACTCCAAATATTTTAGATAAACATAAGATCGATTCTCATAATAAAAGAGACCTTATCCTCACAACTAGGTTGAAAAATACAAATGTGGTGAGAAAACGCTCAATATTGACTATAATTTGACTTCTATGACTTGGTTAACCCAATTGATCAATATAGGGTCCACATGATTCGATGAAAACAGATCATAAACATCAACAACATTTTGTCTATCCTCACTGTCATCTCAATGAAGATCCCAAGGAAGAGACTCAATAAGGGAGTATGTAACTAATCCTCACTAATCATTTGACCTAAAACAGTTCTTGCCACCTTTGCCATTGTTTTCTCTATTCTAACATCCAAAACCTCCGTCGACATTGTTTAAGGGCAACCATCTGCTATAAAATCAGGGCACCGAATTGAGTTGCAGTTGAACTATGACTCTTACTTGTCATGATTGAAGAATTGATCTAAAAAGAGAAGACAAATTAGAAGTTACTAGAAAGAAGAAATTTTTGAACTAAGAAACGTAGAAAGGGTAAATTTTGGATAAAGGAAATGGGTCTATAAAGACTTAGATGATGGTATGATAATTTGAAAAATCAAAATCAATGCCATCTTTCCAACTGTTGGATTCTTGCATGTCAAATGCAATGGCTAGGACCCCTTGACACAATGCGGTGCATTGCGAACATGTATGGATGTGATGTGTTGATAACCAATTCACAACCAACATGTGCCACACCTTAGTATTTCATGCTAAAATTCAAAAGGCAAAACTTCTTCCACACATTAACGTTTATACTTTTGAAGATTTTATTGATGTGGATAGAAGTAAAGATATTCTATAAAAATTACTCGACAATTACCTTTTATTTACCTCTATGGAAAATTCAATAACACCATGCTCAATTTAGTTCTTGAAAGGCTCGGCTTAGTAATAAAACCAGATGTAAGATAACCTTTTCCACATACTTGAATGCTCATTTATGGTTATCGGTATCAGGTTGTTCGCACCAAGGCACATCTGCATTATTAGCCAATTGCTCTACAGGTCTCTCCATCTTAAACAGCTCAATACTTAACTTAAGAGGCTCTCCTCCAAAGTTGGACTATTTGTCGGTTCCTCACCAAAAGAAGAGGAGGAGAAAGGTAATTGTTGATGAGTAAATTTAGGCTTATGACTTCCCCAGCCTAGCCCCAACTTAATTGTTGCATGGGTCAATTCAATGGCCTATAAATCGACCTATGAGCTGGACTTAGTCTTCTACAACAAAGTCAAGCATACCGTTCGAGTACTCAATTTGCTTGAATGTGCTCATTCCACTTAGAGTATAGTCATTTGGTTTAAATTCATCAACCCCATTCCCAACAATCTCGAGAAATGATTTGGTGGCTCAACATCCACCCCTTTCATAACCGCTATGCACTCCATGACAATGGCGTCTACGAAGTTACATCCACTTCTAGTAACTGCCATTCACCATTCTTCTATAAATTCCCTTCGAAATTTCCTTTGCAAATTCATTTGGTAACATTTACCCGAAAACTCTATCATTTTATTCACTTATCTCATATATTCTACTAACTCGATGGTTAGCCTGGTCGTATTGAACAATCTATGATGCTCATTGATTCTTTTTTATTTATTTATTTATAAGCTTAACTTTTGGTAGGTTTAGACCCAATACACTTTATTGGAAGAATTAAACGAGTATAGTTTCAACAGTTTATGGATTGATCATCGATGATCACAAATTGAGAAATTGGAAAAAGTGTTCACCCGAAGTGCCTATTATCATCTGGCCAAAAAAGAGTCCCCTTTATCTTAAAAGTGTAGTAGGTATGAGACTATGGACAAACTATCAGATAAGAGACCACGTAAACTAGAGTTTTGATGTTGTCGCATTTATCCTACTTATCTAATTACATATAATTATGCAAGCAATATGGGTAACGTACGTCTTTATGGACGCTTGGTTAGAATATTACCCTTTAGACTATAAGCTTACTATTTGGAAAATTGCAGGAAAGTGAGTTAATTGATCGAGTATTGTACCAACATACCTTTGATGAGTTGCCATATTCTCTAATTTGTATCTTGATGGTTGCTGAATTCATTTTGGTTTATCAATTACGTAGTTATGATCACAACATGTTTCATGGGAACAGTTTCCTAGATTGTCCAATATATACATACATTTATATATGGATAATATGAACCTTCCTTTATGATAAATTTGAAAAGAAATATTCCTTTTCTAATGGTGCCAACGATTGAGCATCAGTCCCCTTCATTACAACGATTTGAACAAATAATTTGTTTTTGTTGTGCATCTATGCAATGCACATTATGTCGAAAAGGGATAGAATTTCAATGAGAGATGACCATCCAACCAATAGATGCTGGTGAAAAAAAAAAGAAAAGAAAAATCCAATTTTTCAAAATTACAATGTAGGGGCAATTTAGGGCACAGTAGGGAGCATATAAATTTCTAAAAGGTAAAGGAAAAGGATAGATTGTTGAAAAAGCATCATCAAATAGTGAAGTGCTACGTGGAAAATTTTACATCATCCTCCGTTTGGGAAAGAAGGAAATAAACAAAGCTAGTGCTTTTTTAATGAGGTAAGAGTTCGCCACTTGTCACACGTACAAAAGCAGCACTGTCCATCTCGGATACCCTAGAATCCAATTGACTGTAGATTTGATTTTTCTTTTTTTGGCCCAATCATCCCTTAATTAGGTATAACAATACTTGAGATTTAATAATATTAATACATCATTTATTAAATTAATAGCATACGATATTAAAAATTATATTAATAAATAATGAGATATAATATTTATAGAATTAATAGATAATCTTATGATTTAATAGCATTATTCTAATTTAAATAGAATATATGCCAAATTCTATTTCTTCCATTATAATAATAAAAAATATTCATAAAACTATTTATTTATAAAATCAGTTATATATATTTTAATCAATTCAACTAACATATTACAATTATTGAACCCCTAGGTTTTTTTCCATAGGGTAGCTATATATAGGAAGAACCATGTTGGTATGACTTTTCTTGCACTTGTGATTTGCCCATCTTTGTACCACGTTCATGGATGTATTTTTCATCCTTATTTTTTTGACTGTAGGGATAAAGGGGGAAAAAGCTTTACTTTTTCTCCTATATATCTATTCTTTTGTCAGGTAATGCTATCCAGCACACAAATTTATCATAAATCACCAGTATAATGCCACGTGGTCTTTTTCTGTGTATAGAAACATTAGCTTGGCTTGTGGCAAATAAGCCCTTTCATTTTCGTTTTCACCAATTTTTTTAATCATTAAAAATTAAAATTGTATGGATTTTTATATAATCATATGATATCATCATAGTATGATATTATTCCTTGTATCTTATGGATATCAAGATTAAAAGTGACAGATCAACACATTTACATTTGCGTATTGGGATGTCTAAAATTCCTAAGGTTTGTCATGGAGATTAAAGGGAACGATGAAAGGATGGATAGAGCGGAAAACGATTGGCTAAAATTAATTTATTTAGATTATTTAATTTTTGAACTATTTTTTTTCCTATATGTCTAAATCAAAAGGTTTTCGGTTTCTCCTATGAGATCTTTATTGTTTTGTCCGATAACGCTTTCCAACACGTAGTTATACAAAAAAAATCACTAGTTTAAGGACACATGGTCAATGCTTTTACTAATACAATAATATTGCCTGTTTGGATCATCCCATTTTTATTTGTATCGAATTAGTATTAATTTAATTTGGTTAGTTTATAAGTACAATTATCAATTTTTTATCTGTATCAATTTAACATCATTTTGGTTTAAAGATGAAATCAAACCAACTATCCAAATAAACCCTTAAAATTATTGAATTGAATCTTTTTTTTCCCCAACAATTTTAATTGTTGAATATGGATAACAGCATATTAAAAGGATAAAATGACTTAAATTAAAAGATAAGAAACGAAAAGAATGCAAATACAATGGACTTACGTAATCTGAATTAGTTTGCGTATAAGTCTATATATAAGAAGTAGCTATTTTTCCATTTGATCATATTGTAGTGTTTGAAAATTAAAGCTTGAAAAGCAATTTTTAAATGAATAAAGTCTTCATAACTTTAATGTGGTATTTGTCCCGACAATCCACATTCATTGATCGTATCATCATTAAAACTTGGATTTATCTAATACTTTATTTCTCATTATTCAAAAGTGTTTCTTTAAATATTTATGCTTTTCTATAAGTGGTAATATAATCAAGCAAAACCGCGGGAACCGAGAAAAAGCTAAGGAAGAAAATATTCAATGGCAATTACTATTTTTATTATTGTCAATCTACTATATCGATATTCTGCATACACATATCAATAAAATTTTAATATATTTAATAATAGAATAAATATAATAATTATAATATAATATATATGTTAAAATTTTATCATTATTTAATATATATATATATATATATATATAACACCTATCATATAATACCTAATAAATTTTTTATGATACTGAATTGGGAGGATATAAAGTGAAGCAGCTGGCAGCGGCCTGTGAGTGAGTTCTTTCCATGATGGCGACACCACCTTCTACCAACCTTTTTATGAGCAGCACGACACGAGCTTTGCCATTATTTCATCGTTTGAATAGGAACTCGACACATAGAGAGAGAATGGAGTTATGGAGAGAACCAGGGGGCACTTTCGCTTTATTAATTTATATCTTCATGGCACACCCCACAAAGTAGATACTCTTTCCGCCTTGTCCATGGAAGAAGAGAAAAAAGATATGTATGTGATGTGGGTCTCTCATGCACAGGAGTTCATTCCTATCCAATACTAGGCACAGGACTAGCCAACGATCCATGGTAGCCATGTCATATATATTTATATGTAAGAATAAAATTATAAGTGTTATGAATTTTTTTAAAATATATAATTAAATATATTTTAATTTTTTTAAATTAATTAATTTAATATCTAAAATAATCTAATAAAAATATCATTAATTTACAAAAAAAATTATATATTGAATTATTAATTTTAAAACTTAATAATTATATATTTTATTAAAATACAAACACTATAATATAAAGCGCATATTCACTGTTGCAACACATGCAACGATAAAAATCAGGATAAACACGTGTGAGAGTGACTTGATTCCGTTAAAGTAAAAATGTTGACGTCAAAATAAATACCATATGGTAACAAGAGCAACAGCTTGGCACGAAAGACTATAACATGGGTTCTTGTTGAATTGAGTGGTGTTGGCTGGATTATGATTAAGTTTCAAACCACGGTTGGGGTGTTGAAGAGTTCGTGTTTGTATTTTATCAATATTTGATGATATGATTCATATTTGAATAATTAAATTTTTTTTTCATCTAGTACTTGAAAGAACACTTGATATCAAATAGATACCAAATAAATGACAAATGGATGAACCAAAGGGTAATTTATATGCTCTTTCTTTAACAAAAATAAAGGGTTAATGTCATGAATAGTGTAGTATCTAAACTTTGACAAAATATGTAATCAGTTAGCTAAATTTTAAATTTATTAGTAAACTATAAAATTGATCAATTTAATTATCTCAAAGAATTTGATAGAGGTACTATTGGTGGCATAAAAGTTTTTTATTCTAAATTGATTAATTTTAAAATTTAATATCAAATTAATCAACTTTAATATTAAATATATCATTACAAACTTATCAAAGTTTAGATATTAAAAAAATAAGTATGCCATGTCAAATGCTAAATAATGGTATAGAATAAAACAATTTTGACTAGTGATCCATCGTGCTTGACAAACTAAGATGAGACTTTGGCTGAATATATAATATATTGTCATATGCAGTAAGGACATCTAGCAGCAAAATCCGCCACTAAGAAAAAACCTTTTCTTATTCTTACCTGATCATGTAATGCTTTTACAATTTTATTTTATTTTATTATTATCCTTTTTTTTTTTTTTTTTTGCAATTTTGTTTTACTTGGATATACCTATGATATTGTAGGGACATAAGTAGATTTTACATTATTTGTGTGATTTGTCTCATTTCTTTTCTCTTCTTCTCAATGTAGAATATGCATGTACGAATATGTTGTCTGAGAGCTTGAAATACCTGGGTCCAAATTGTTGTTTGTAATGTAAAATTGATGTATTTTTAATTTTTCGTTGATTACAAATAAAGTAGTCTAAATTGCATGTTGATTTTTCTTTTTCATTCATTTGATTTATTTTCGCTATTCTGAATTTTGTTTTCTTACATTATATATATATATATATATATATTCAAAATTGATGTATTTTGAATACTGGATTTCTCATAATCATTTATGAAGCTACTTTATGCAATATTTAGTGATTTCGTTTTCTTAAAAATACTCCACTTTTATATAGATATTGGAAAATTTTCAGAATTACAGTGTTTTGCAAAATGGATGGAAAAAAACATAGGAACTTTCTTGTAAGATCAGATAACTGATAAGAAGCCAAAATAGCATGATTAATCTTGAATTTTCTAAATTTCTCAAGATTCATTGTACCTAAAAAAAACGAAAAACAAGACTGTTCTCAAAAGATATCCAAAAGCCTAATGAGGAAACTAGCTAAATAAGAACAAATACACCCTATGCCCATGCTAAACACAATGACCTAGATAGTGTAACATAATCACGATTAACAAGCAAGTTCCAACCCATAATCTTTTTTAAACTCTTATACGTTCACCCTTAACAAGCAAATGAAAAATGGCTTCTTCCGATTTCCTGGCCAATCCGTTAGTTCATAGTCACCATGAGCTCACGTCGTATCCACTTTTATTGATAAACACTCACAACTCGTCGACTTGAAGTCCTTAACGAGGAAACTAGCTAAATAAGAATAAACACGCAGCATAGCCCGCTCACTTGAAGTTTATAGCCACTTATTCGCTCATGATTTTGCATAAAGTTGTTATTCTGATGTTAACTTATGGAGAATAATAATTCATAATAAGTTGTTATGACATATAGTAATTTATATTCTTGTACATATAAATTGCAATGATTTATTTTCAATATTTATTATAAATACTCATATCTTGAAAACACCACCTTTATAATTATATTTTTTTTGTAATAAAGACAATGAACATTATAAATATTTTATTTTACTTTTTATAATATTTTAATAAACATGTAATAATCATTATAAATTTATCACATTCTAATTGAATTATAATTCAATTCCTCTTATTTGGTATGGCAAATGGCCGTCAGAATTACAACTTTAGACGGATTTTTTGACCTATAAAGACTGCCGAAATGCAGTACACAACTCGTCAATAGAACTCCCTTCTCCACCTATTACATTCCGATTTCATGATCCAGTTAATAGATTGGTATTAACCAGTAGACTACCGATACCGACCTCCCTATATCCCACTTTAAATAGCCATAATGGGTTTCTCAAATGATGCACCTACATGCCCTACCGCATATTAGACGATAGGCATTCCCATCACGTATAATTGATCTACAACCGAAACAGGTAATGCGGCAATAAAACTAAGTCCACATATTTCAATTCAACAAAATAAACATATAAGAGACATTCAATGGTAAGGATCTTACTTAATATTATTCATAAGTGTTATATTGGCTCTTTAAAATTCTAATTATTTTATTTTGAAATTTTCATTTTAGTATCCCTATGTACCATTTATGTTTTAAATATTATATATTTATTTTTCTATTGGTTTACTTTGACATTTGTCAAAAATTTTCAAAAAGAAAATAATAATTCTTTGAGATTATTCATGAAGGACCTTAGAAAGTAGAGAGTCCTTGCTACAAAGATTAAAAGAACTTAAAAATATAGGTAGCATATAAAATTGTGCTAGGGATCTCCATTGAACATGCTCTAATGTAAATATAAGTACAAATACACAATAGTATTCTATTCAAGCATGAGTCCCATTTTCAATCTGCTATAAACAAATTAACATTTAATTGATCATTTGGTTCAAAAACACTTTATACTTTTGTCTTATTGTTGAGATTCATTGAATAAACATTCTCAAAAGGTTTAACTTGAATTGGACACCTAACTTGTGATAAAATTATAGTTTAATCTATAGGATCAAGTTTAATTTTGTCAATCAATCAATTACCATAGACTAAGACTACCACATATAACTTATTTGTTAATTTTTTTTTTTTTTGACAAATAAGAGTTAATTAGAAGTAGGTATCAATTTAATGTCACAGATAACTTATCAAAAGTAGGTATTGATTTATTAACGTGTTATTCCCATTTTTTCTTTTTTTAATTTCATTCTCTTATGTTGACCATGGTAGAACTTAGAACAAACTCAAAATGAAAGGCATTATCTTCAATCACAGTGGCCAGTTCTAGGGTTTTTGTTTTGGTGCTTCAAATGATAATTTTCAAAGATCAATACCAAATTACCATTGATTAATTTTGGTGTCATGTTTTGGGGGTATACTTTCTAGGAAAGGCTAAGTACCATAGTTTTTGAATTACCCTCGAATGGCTATTTGTAGTGTGATTTTGGTGCGGTATCGTATAGTCGCACCTCCTTACATTAGTACGTCTAGCACAGTACTTTCGATATTCCATATTCGACTGTAAGTGTACATGCACTTTGTGATAAAAAGGGGCATTTAAGCTAATCATCTTTACACACGTTTGGTGTAAACTCCAAGTCATAAATGATTAATCGAGTATCACATATCACGTGTATATAGATTAACAATAATAGTAAACATAAGTATAAATTATTTTAATATTTTTTAATATTTATTATTATTTATATATACACGTAACACGTAATACCCGAAAAATGTTTAATGGAGAGTTTGTTTGTTGGGTCTTTGGCTTATAATGTTTTACGCATCCTGGTTCGATGCATTTCCTATATATCAACAGTTCACCATCCTTGAGCTCCTATCTTTCTCGTGTCTTCTTCACTTTATGTGTGTGTATATATATACACACATATATCCACATATCCAATTTGTGCATGTGAACCTCTTCTCTCTTTCCATTTAAATGCTTTTGCAAGTCTAATCGCAAGCTTCTTCTCATTAGTTTATCTTCTTCTTCATTTGCTTCTTATTTTCTCTCTCAACTTCATAACTCAGTTAATTTTAGTTAGTACATAGAGTGAAACCTGAAATGATGTCTCTGGAGCAAGAAACCAGCACTCCGGTTCATGTTGACCCGCCGCTGTCTTCTTCCTCAGGCAACGTGACTGCACGAGTAGACGAACAGATGCAAAGTGATGAACCTCTAGAAGCTGTTAGATTTTCCGTTCTTCGTCGAACGTTGTACCCTGTGACTCTCAAGGTACAGCCATAATTCATATAATAAAGTGCATGCTGTCAAATAGAAGATATATATAATTCGAATTCAAATTCATCAATTTTCTTTTATTGCTCAGTTTGAAGATGTAGCATATAATGTGAAGCTGGAAAGCGCCAAGAGCAACTGTTTATTCCTTTCATCAGAGCCGAAACCAATCCGGACCGTCCTCAATGGGGTTACAGGGGTCGCCCGTCCGGGGGAGCTCATGGCGATGCTGGGGCCGTCCGGGAGCGGAAAGACAACCCTCCTGACGGCTCTAGCGGGGCGGCTGCCGGGGAAGGTGCTAGGCACTGTAACATACAACGATCAGCCATTTTCAAGCACCATGAAGCGCAAAACAGGGTTTGTTTCCCAGGACGATGTGCTGTACCCCCATTTGACTGTCGTAGAGACACTAAAGTATGCTGCTTTACTGAGGCTGCCCAAGGAGCTTTCCAAAGAAGAGAAAATGGAACAAGTGGAAGCCATTATCATGGAGCTTGGCCTCAATAGGTGTCAGAACAATATGGTTGGTGGGCCCCTCGTACGAGGTGTGTCGGGTGGCGAGCGCAAAAGGGTCAGTATTGGGCTGGAGTTGTTGGTGAACCCTTGCCTGTTGTTGCTTGATGAGCCCACCTCGGGTCTTGATTCGACCACCGCGCAGAGGATAGTCGGCTCCTTGAGGAGGCTTGCGCGCGGTGGTCGTACGGTTGTCACGACCATCCACCAGCCGTCGAGCCGCCTGTATAGGATGTTTGATAAGGTGGTGGTGCTGTCGGAAGGGTGTCCGATCTACAGCGGCAGTGCGAGTCGTGTGATGGAGTATTTTGGTGGGCTTGGCTATGTTCCTGGGTTCAATTTTGTCAATCCAGCTGATTTTCTGCTTGATCTTGCAAATGGTAAGGGTTTTCATTTCACTTTTTTATTGTTCACCGAGTAATAATATAATTTATTATGAATTAATATTATGTTTGATACCTGATTTTTTACCAAATATATAATTAGGTATTTAAATTTTAAAATTAATTAATTTAAGAACTAAAAAAGTTTTATGTGCATGCTAAGGATGCATTTGTTATATTGATTAGTGGAGATAAAAAAAATTATTTTAGGTATTAAGTAAAATGAAAAGGCTAGTGTGGTGATGAAGTAACACATCAAAAGTAAGATTCCTATTCGTATTAATTAATTAGTGCTGCTAAATATGTTCCTTACCATAATTTAACTTTGAAGTTTTAGGTCAACCTAAACTAGCTAGGAACAAGTATTAGACAAAATCGGAAGGGTGTCCCTAACATCATGTCTCTTATGTCACCTTTCCAATAGATATCTAACACGTAACTAATAAATTAAAAAAAAATATAAAATTTTCTAAAATAAAAAAAAAATATTTTTTAATATGTGTCAGATATTTTTTGTAGATACAGTAAAGTAGTGACAACAAATTTTTTTCCAACAATATCTAAGCTCAAGTTCATGAAGTTTATTTTAATCTTGATTTAATTAAAAAATATATTTTATTCTAATTAAAATAATTAATACTGTTATTTAAATATTATTCCAACTTAACTAACATTCAAACTCATTTCAGATTTAAGTAAGTTTTGTGTAAAGCTAGCTAAATATTAGGAATTTCAAGTTTTTTTTTTTTAAATGAATGAGTAAATTTTATCCCGAATTCAAATAATTTGTGAGTAATTTAGTTTATACTTTTCTTTAATAGTGATTATACGATCAAACAATTTTGAAAAATCCAAATGTTCAGACATCATAAATGAACCTCAAAACAGCTTTTGTATAACAATTGCTACTTGCAGCTGAGCCGAAGGCTGTTTCAATTCAGTCAAATTTTTTAAAGAGGAAAGGAAATAAATAAATGGGAGACATTGACAATAGTAAAAAAAAAAGTAAGACATGGAAGCAAAGGGAACCCATTAAATTAGCTAAAAAAAGAATACTAAGATTCTTTTTACTCAATTATTTAATGCAATTTCAATAAAACCTCAAAGTTTCCCGGGACCGACAGAGAAAATAAAAGGAAAGTGTGCTTCCAAAGCATTGCGACACGACACTAGTCACCAAAATTTGATAAAGTAAAGAGCAAGAATATAAGTTTAGTACTAATCATATTGGGCTGCACATGTCAATAATTGTACACAACTTTCTGAATGGATGCTTTGCTTTTTGAGTTCATATGTTCGGTTGTTAGCAAGTTCCGATTGATTTTTTGTAAAAAAGGAGGATTCATGATACGTATCATACATATATATAAATATATATATATATATATATGTCTCTGTTGCGACACGGTTGATATAATCTGACCAAAAAACCAACATGGTGCCTCGATTTTAGCACAATTAACCAACGTGTGAGTCGCTTGTCTTCATTAAAGGATAGGGCTAAGAAATCGTTTTCGTGGGAAAACTTTATGTTTTGGCCAACAGCTTTAGTACATTACTTGCCCCGCCGCTAAGGGACTGTGATTGATGGTTGTACATTGCTTTCTAGAAAGTGAATTGTATGAAATCGCCCTCTTTTCTTGTTTTATCTTTACTAGATTCGTCCTAGAAAATATATATGTATACAATTATTAATATAGATATGCCCACATGAATTAGTGACATTTTAAGTATAAAGTACAAACATCAACTAGTGTCCCATTAAAGAAATGTAGGTAGTTAAAAGCAATTAATTATTTATAAAATATAGTTAGTATAATTTTAAAAAATTACCAAGGAAATCCTTTTAAGAACCTTAAGATAAAGTATAGAAGTCTATAAAAGTCTTCTAAGATGTTAGATGTTGATTTAGCGATTTAAAACTCTATTTTAAATCCTTAAACCATCTTCGCATCAGATTTTGTGGCATGAAAATATAATCATAATTGTTTTAATCTAATAAAATTAAGGTCTTAAATAAGGAATGGTTCTTACTTAAGGATATTTATTTTGTAGAAATACTTATGTCATTTAACTAGTATTATTGTAAAAGTAATGATAACTTGGCAACTAAAAAATTTTAGGAAAAAAACTGATGAACTTTTTGTAAGAATTTATAATAAAGGGAAGAAACTTTTAGATAATAGAGTTTTATAGCTTATTGGGAGAACTAATATTTAAATAAAATTTTGTAGATTGCTTTATGAATGAGGATTTGCCGTCCCATGATATTGTCCCATCTATGTCACGGCAAATGAATATTTAACACATGCAAAAAAAAAACCCTAAAATAATATAAATAATAATTCATCAAATCACGTGTCACGTGTCAAATATATCCGTTGAGGCGGTAACTAGAGGAAAGAGCAAATGTGTTTCCTTTCTTTTGTGACTAGCATTGCGGATTTCAAAGTAACTATTTTGAACGAGAGCAAGACAAAAACATAGAGATGAGAATAATTATAGATTCTCCTATTGAATCCATATATATTTTTGTTAATATATGGGTGTATTGAGTATTTGGTTTTGAGTGACATATGCCGTCTTTTCTTTGTATCAACAGATAAGAACTAAAAGAAACATATAATTTTTAACATAAAGTTGAACATTCTATTGTCATCGATAAAGTGTCATGTTGATTAGGCCTTATTCCATTATCAATAGTTGTTTAGTTGGATGAATAACCTTAAAAATCCTACGATGCTTGAACAAGCAGGAATTCCCCCGGACCCAGAGCATGAAGACCAGCTAGAAGCTCAACATAAAATACACGAAAATCAAAACTCCGTCAAACAATCCCTCATTTTAGCATATAAGAAGCATCAATATCCTTCACTGAAGGAGGAGATCCGCCGAAAGCCGCAGGAGCCATGCGGTCGTATCTCAGCAACAAAAGTCTCATCAAGAGGAAGTATGTTGAAAGTTGCATTCAACCCTACATAGTACTCTAGTTTATTCAAGGTTTCTTCTAATAAGTATGCATGCTATAACTTCATTACAGATGGAGAGAATCGATGGGCCACCTCTTGGTGGGAACAATTCATTGTTCTGCTAAGAAGAGGTCTCAAGGAAAGGAAGCATGAATCTTATTCTGGATTGAGGATTTTCCAGGTCATGTCGGTTTCGATTCTTTCAGGCCTATTGTGGTGGAATTCTGATATTTCACGTATACAGGATCAGGTACAAATTATACTTGGCATTGATTTTAAGATTCTATTCATGATATCCCATATCTGTGTAGCCTATATTCATTGTTGGAAAAAGTTTATATAGCTTCATAAATATAGGTCATAAATACCATGTTAATACTTTCGGGCATCCAAAAAATAAAGGTCTATTTATCTTTTAGCTTAGTTATTGACCATTTTCAACTCGGAGCACGCGATCTAACACTTTTCAAACATATTTGATGATTTAAATTCATGAACTGCTCCTTGATGCTGATAATAATTTGAACAGATTGGACTTTTGTTCTTCTACTCCATCTTCTGGGGCTTCTTCCTCTATTCAATGCAACATTCGCCTTCCCTCAAGAGCGCCCGATGCTAATCAAAGAGCGTTCCTCAGGGATGTACCGTCTCTCATCCTATTATTTCGCTCGAACAGTTGGTGATCTCCCCATGGAACTGGTTCTACCGACAATATTTGTGACGATTTCTTATTGGATGGGTGGTCTGAAGCCTTCACTGACTACATTCATTCTAACTCTGCTGATCATTCTCTTCAATGTGTTGGTTTCTCAAGGACTGGGGCTAGCACTTGGTGCCATCCTAATGGACATGAAACAGGGGGCAACCTTGTCGTCAGTTACAATGTTAGTGTTTCTACTAGCTGGAGGATACTACATTCAGTTCATTCCTAGTTTCATGACATGGATGAAGTACATTTCATTTAGCCATTACTGCTATAGGCTCCTTGTGGGTGTACAGTACACAGCTAGTGAAGTTTATGAGTGTGGAGTAGAAAAGCATTGCAAGGTGATGGATTTTTCAGGAATCAAGTGCTTGGGACTTGGTGATAAGTGGTGGGATGTTGCTGCTTTGACTGTGATGTTGGTGGGATACAGGCTTCTGGCTTACCTAGCATTGAAGATGAGACAACCTCACTGAAGACTGATGACTTTCCAAGTTGTCAGTTCATATGATTATATGGATTAATAATTGATCAAGGGAAATGCTATGCAATCTGACATTTATTTGTTGTAATTTGGAATTCCACAGGTTCTTTAGGTCGGGTCAGATCACAAGTGTAAATGAGGGAAAAAAAGAAAGAAAATTCATTGGTATTAATACCCAACATGTTCAAATCAAGAGCAGGTAAATACCAGTGATATTTATACACATATAAGTGATATTGGATAGTTTTAGAGAATTACCATTCATACGTTCACGTGTTAAGATTTGGTAGGTGCTTTTTCATCACTAACTCATTCACGTGACGTGTAAATGGAATTATTAGTTGCAGTTATTGGATTAATTTGGTTATGTTGAAGCCCAACCTTTGGATAAGATGTAGATGAATTACCGTGGATATTGTCAGCAAAATTCAAATCCTTGACATTGGAGCTAAAACAATTTGTAATCACTAGTCGTATTATTTTTATTATGCATTATATTAATTTTTCAGCCTTTGCTTATGGTGTCGCCAAAAGTTGAAGAAGAATTGAAATGTAACAGAGTTTCAATAGAGTGCAGATCCTTTTCGATTGCTCTAAATTTATAATTTTCAATCACATAAACCAACTTTACACTGCTTAAATTGACTCATGGTGTATAAGTACTAATAAATTTTGATATATATAATAAAAGAAATTATTAAAATAATAACCAACCGTTATTAATATAGTTATATATATTAATATTTTATTGGTATTTATATAGTTTATGTACACGAGAGATGACGCAGAGTATCCATTGAATCGTTCCTTTCTTTTGGGCTTAAGTTGTTAGGCTACGTGAAGACGAATTAGGATAAAAGGGGAAAAAAAAAAGAAAAAGAAAAACCTCATTTAAAAACCAGACCCCTAAGTCAGGCCCAACAGCGTTTTCCAAATAGGATGAAGTATGTTTTAATTTGTCTCCCTATAAACATAATAATATAACCTAAAAATAGCACAAATGTGAAAGGCTTTTTTTTTTTTTTCCTTTATTGATTCGTTATATTAAAAACCTATTGACATTTGATTTTCGAATCTTAATTTATTCAAGGAATCATAGAGAGGAATTTGATGGATAAGTGAGAGATTTGCATTAATTGGAGCATGTGCAGTGGAAGTATTTGAGACAATTTCTTATGCTAAGCACATGAAAGAGAGCTATGATGCCGACCTCAAGCTATGAGGAAAAAAAACTAAGATTATGAAACACTTAAGTAATAATAGCCTTTGAAAAAAAAAAATTCTTTCATTAACTTATTTATCTATTCGATTCCATTCTTTGAAGATTCTCATAAAATCTGGGGTTCTTTATCATGAAAGATTTTATAAGTTTTTTTCGTTATTCTAAATTTTTAACAAATATTGGAATAAACTAAGTTAAATAAAAAAAAAACATAATATTGAAGGTGTTAAATAAAACCTAGGGAACCTAAAATGAAGGAACTCGAATAAAGTAATTAAAAAGGTCCTTAAAGAGAAGGGACACTTAAAAATCTAACATGGCACTTGAGGACCTAAATAAATTTCTTACCATTATGCATGGATGCTCTTATATATTATCTTGTTAGGTGATCTCATCACCTGTAAGCTTTGAATCCTTTGAAACTATATGATACCACAATAAAATTATTGGAACCTAATCTAGTCTTAGCTTCTTATTTTCATTTTTCATGATCTATGATTATATATCATTATCATAATTATTGTTAAAAAAAATAATTACATAGAGGAGTCTTACATGTGCTTAGATTTAAGCATAGAACCTAAGTAACACCGAAGAAAGGTGGATTATGCTTGCTATTTTTAAAACTTTAGTCTCTAATATTGTAATTCAAAAAAAAAAAAAAACCAACAATAGCAATAGTAAATGCAATAAGTAAAGATATATAGTTAGAGAAGATCACATCGCGATATAATGTGAAGTTCGACCTGCCTTCTAATTTCAACGACACGCATAACGCCCCACTCAATGAGGATTTCAAACACTTTATTAACACAAACAAAATGCTCAAATGGAGCTATACCACAAGCATGTAAGAACAATTTCTCAAAAACAAACTTGAGTTGCGTCTTTACAATGAATATATTATTCGACTAGGCACTCTCAAGATTCACAAATAACCACTCAACAACTCTAGTTTAGTGCCTTTATAATAGAGAACAATTGATATAACAAATGACACTATACTTTTCTCAAACAAAATGTGCACAAGAGACCGAGAGAGCAAAACAACTATTAATTGCAATTTTGAGCTCTATCAATCTTCTTCATCTGCCAAACACTTATATTTATAAGCTCTTTAAGTCTCTTGGCCATTTGTCCCAAAAAAATAAAAAAAAAAAAGGTTGAGCACTAAAGACTTTACTATTTTTATACTAGTAGGTGTTCAGACACTGCGCACCTAACATTTGGATACTATCTGCAAAACAAAGTAAAGGTCATTTGACGTTCAAAGGCCAAGGTAATGGAACATGATCATAAACATTATGATCATATGAGCAATGATTGGACACTAGCTCACAATTACCTAATCAGTCTTGCGATATTGCCAATGTCCATATGTCATATCCTTAGCATCTAGGCGCTGGCTTCCTTGCAGCTAAATCACATATGAAAAACGATAAATAATATTGAAAGTATTAAATAGCACTAGAAACCTAAAATAGTTGAAGGAGCCAAAATAATTTAATGTATGTTAATCTACTTACCTAATTTTTAATTTTCTATATATTTATTATCTACTATGCATGTGCCACTTACTCATTCATTAGAAGTGTCAGCTTAGCAAATAAAGTCAACTCACTAGTTAAGGTAGTATTTATAAACATAAAAATTTTGATTAGGTATTAAATTGATTAGTTTAAAGTTCAGATAGTTAATTATATATTCGAGAAAAGTTCAAGTACTAAATGTGGTGTTAACCCTTACAATAAATTGCAAAGATAACAAAGAGTAAAATAAATAAGTAAATAAGTAAATATATTAATAAATTAATAAAATAGCAAGTAAATAAATAAAGAAATAAAAACATATATTAAAAAAAGGGTTCAGATTGCTTGAATGAGTTTTGACCTATGGATCCAGGTCGAACTTAGGTCGTAGCAGGCAAAATTTTCTAAGATGTTCGAGGAGCAGTCGTCGATTTTGAAGTGATCAAAGCAACTCAATTTGGTGAGTGGATTTGAGTGGTTGCAGTGGCGGGTTGTCAAGTTATGGGGATTGATGGAGAGTCAAAGGTTGCCAAATGTGATGGGTCATGGGCATGGGAGACTATTTGAAAGGAAATGGATGGGAGGAGTATTTATAAGAATTTTACTCCATTAAACCTTCCATGGCTAAATTAAGTGTCTAAAAAATCCGTCAAATGAATTTGAGAAGAGTATTTATAAGAATTTGAGATTGAACCGCATTGAGTGGAAGTTGAAAAATCAAAAGTCCAAAGCTCTTATTCAAAATTTACTCCCCCTTTGTTTTTATTTGAATGGGCATGTTAAATGGGATTCTAGAAGATAATTTCTTCCAAAATAATCACCTCTTGACGTCCATTTGCTCGGATTTAAAAAAGAATTCGCGAAATAGAGCTTGGATCTAAGCTTTACCTTGTCTCCATTGATCTCCACTTGACCTAACTAGAAGAAGAAGTGGCATTGTATAGGATACTGCTCTTCGGGCTCCTTTTTTTTTTTTTGGTACCTGTAAATGAACAAAAAAAAAAAGGAACAAATAAAAAAAAGAAGCCTAATCTTTTCTAGGTACAACAAATTGAGCCCGCTGGCTCTTCCATCATTTCTACACAAATAAAATTTATTTAACTAAATTATGGAGCCCAATCATAAGGTACAACAAATTTTGGTCCAATGAGCAACAGAACTCTTGAAAAGGTGGGGTGTCTGCATCATTAGAAGTCTAAATCAATTTATCATCATTTATAAACCAAATCTCAAAGATGATAACTCTTGAAAAAAATCACTCCGTTAGAAAAAATATATACGAAAAATATGAATATGTTACTTTAAATTTTTTTATGATATGTTACTTTCCATTTTGTTAACATATAGACCTAAATTGCCTTTTTTTTTTCCCCTTCCCCCGCCCAACTACTAACACAATACGTATCATCATTTTCCAATCGCGTTACTTGCTATTAAAACGCCATTGTTTCATACGTGAATTTATTTAGTCTCCCATATCAAACTTTATGCTGATGGTATAAATTTATTTATAACTCTCTAAAGAAGCCTTCAACGGAGAAAAATTATTCAAACAGATTTTTTGAAGGTATTAGGATAATGAGTCTTCTCCATTATAAACTCTTATATATGTCTCATATTTTTCATCTGGATTTTTCTAACCTCATACTTGCATCCTAACAATAATCAATTAGATGTTATTGATATTACACACACCATGTCAGCATCCACTTTAAGGATTTGATTGTTTTGTCGCATACAAATAGCAAGCAGATGTTTCCAAACATACTATTTGTCAATAAATAGATATAAATAAAATATAAATATTTTTACTCATAAATAGATCAAACAGATTGGATACAAATAAGATACAAATGTAGATAATACAAATGAAAAATAGACAATCTAAACAAACCCATGTGCCACTATGCTATTTAGAGATAACAATTTTTACCTTCTCTTTATACTATTAAAAAACTTAATTCTCTGCCTGAATGTAGATTAATCATTAGTCTCTTTTGTGGAATTTTCCATCTTTTTATGCTTCATGTCTGATTTACCTATTTCAAGAGAGATTATGCCTCTCTTGTCCAATCCTTTGAAGGATTATTTGGCTACCCCATCATGTGCTTGCGAATAATTATTACTAGCAGTGAATATATAGCTACTTAGTGATCAGCATCTGATGCTGCATTATATTATTACCTAGATATGCTTTCAAGGTTAATTTTATTCCATCCCTTCTAATTGCCAATATACATTGGCCCCTATTTGTTTATCTATTGAATCTAATTCTCCTTCCAAGTTGCATTGTCTCAAACTATAA
Source organism: Combretum micranthum (assembly GCA_024138025.1). Lineage (NCBI taxonomy): Eukaryota > Viridiplantae > Streptophyta > Magnoliopsida > Myrtales > Combretaceae > Combretum > Combretum micranthum. The sequence continues at coordinate 793,415 of JAMXBD010000526.1, forward strand.
ATGAGCAACAAAACACACAAGAAGAGCCATCCACACCAGCAAAATCATTAGTACTACCAGACTATTTATATTAAGGTTATTAAGTATATTAAGTACTACTAGACTATCTTATATTAAGGTTATTAAGTATATAATGGCATCAATGAAGGCTGAAAAACCAGTGGGTACTCAGTTGTTTGGACAGGTCAAGAAGGAACTGCCAAGCTACCGAAGCTACTACAAAGGAACTTCCAAGCGGGCCAGAAGAAGTCCGCTACTCAAAAGCCTCAAGAACTAAGAAAAAGGTACCACATAGCCAAAATTAACAAACCAATTTGATCCATTTGAATTGCTTAATTTTCATCTGCAACTTACCTATATCCGATTCATATCTGTATATCATATATTTTTATCTATTTATAAGTGAAAAATGTCTATTTTTTTTGTATATGTTTCCTGGAAACATCTATTTGAAAACGACAAAAATAAAATGTTAAAACAATCAAAATAAAATAAAACAAACAAACCCATTGATAGTTTATTCTAATGTTAGTTCAATAGATGGCTTATGTTTGGTAGATGTCAATTGTACTCTATTTCTTATTAGTTTTATGCCCGTATATAAGATTTTTATTCTTCTTTTAATCATACTAATTTGTGTCAATAATTGATTTTAGCTTGTGTGGTGTCAGTTTCACATTATGAACATAAAAATTTATGTTATTTTACCTAAAGCCAAGATTTGAAGCCCTCATTACATGAAAAGATAAATCAACACATATCAGTGAGAATTCGAGGGGAATTATCTGTAGTGGATATCCATATATGGCAAGATTTACCATTTTAGATATCTTATTATTTTCTAACGAATTATTTTTTAATTACCATGAAGGGCAAAGGTGGGAAAGCAGCAAAGCACTAACCCCTTTTCCTCGGGTGGAAACATGTACATGGTTGATGTATTATGAGTCTTATTGATCAGTTGTAAGACTAAGTGTTTGGGTTTTTTGGGATTGTAATGGCCCCTATGTCTGTCTTCGTCAAACAGTTGGAATGACCTTATTAAGGTAAGAATAAACTGCGAAGAATGGTTGATAGTTCGGCTTGGATATATTTTAGATACATGCTTTGAATAATATCAATGCTAATGCTAATATGCATATTGATATTTCTTTCCAATCGATTTCCCTCTATTATACCATATTAAGTGATAAAGTTTACAACAAAATGAAAATACATCCCTTTATATTTCTTTCATGCATGGTTTATTCGAGTGCTCAAGCTATGCATCCAAACTAGGATAGTAGATCAATCAAGTTGGTTTACAATCTATACAAGTTTGACTCACTTCTCATCTAAGTTTGATTAAAAAATAGTCGAATTAAATTCAAGCTCAAGCTCGAACTACTTTAGTTTGTTAAATCGAGCTCAAGCTTTATAATATTAAACCAGCAAGCTAAACAAAACTCGAGTGAATTATGTCAATTGAGTTCAAGTCAAGTTTAAATATTAATGCTACTTTAATGAGTATAGAAAATATATTTTTTAAAAAATCAAGTCTAAATAAGCATAATCAAGATTGAATTCATTTTTGTTCAATATCATTTTGAGTCAAACCTGAATTCAAAATTTTAAGCTAGATTGCCCTAGACAAGCTTGTTTTGAAATTTTGAGTTGAACACCAAACTCAATTTAGCATTATACCATCTCAACGTTTGGAACCTAGTGTAGACTTCAAATCTTCAAGTAAAGTGCATTTAGATTCTATTCTACCTTATCATATTGATAAAATATCATAAGAAGAAAAACAAAACAAAGAAAAAGGAAAAACATAAATTTAATAAATTTAATGGTACGTTTGGTACATAGCAATGAGTTATAAAATTGTGATTCTAAATTCTATTTTTTCCCACATTTGAAAGTGTTCTTAAAAGTTGAAATTATAGACAATTCAACTTTAAGGGGGAAAGATTTCATGTTGTCCATTCCATCCGACATTGATGAATATTGCTTTAATTACCTTTTTGTCACGTAAATATTTATTAATGTGCATTTGTTTTTAAGTGTATTCTTGATAAATCTCATCAATAACTTATTCCATTCCAAATGCATTCAAACATAGGAATAAATTTATTATTCCTTATCATTTCCATTGTTTTTTCATCAATTCCAATCACCTTTTTCTAAATAATTCCTATGCACCTAAAGTTATATAAGAGTAAAATAATGATGTAAGAGTATGTATAAAAACATATCGATGGATTTATCATTCTCTTTGTCATTCCATTCTATTTCATTCTTTCAATTATAATCTTCATTCGAAACAATTTATGTATCACATGTGTCTCGAATGTGATAAAAGTAAATAATAATGTAGGAGTTAAATGCACTTTTCTAATATCAGGGGATTTAAATGCACAATTTGAAATATAAAGAATTTAAGGGGTACGTAAAATTAGATTTATTTATGGTTCATTAGAAAATTTAAGATGCACTATGCATACTCCTCATGATAGTACCTTAAGAATCGAATCAAATAACATTGTAAAATTCTATGTTTATTACTTAAGTATGAATGCACCTATAGCTCCTATTTTCCAATTAAATAGTTTGTTTCAATCAAATGAATTGTTGAAAAATGAAAAAAGTCACACATGGAATACCAAGGGATAAATTACCTAAAATATAAAACAATAAGGTAGCAAGTGTGATTGCCTTAAGCCTTAAGCATTTTCAGCATAAAACTATCTTAACTACTAGAGCCTAGCTCTGTGCAAACTCTCCCCCACTTATAAATCTAAAGGCCCACAACACTTCCAATAGTGGTATCAAAGCTAGGTTCGATCATCTACTGGGTGTAATTCCATCAAGTATTTTTTTTTTTTTAAACACACTCACACTTCATTCAAACCTTTCATTCTATTTCAGTCCATACATTGTATACATAAAGGTTCACCAAACAAATTCTTATTCCTATTTTTGCAAGTGCAAATTATGATAATTGGGCCATTGAAATGAGAACTTATTTTCAATCCCAAAAATTATGGGAAATAGTAGAAAATGGCGTTATTATACTCTATGCACTTTAACACCAACTGGAAATGATAAATTGGAAGACAACAAAGCCAAGGATTCAAAGGCTTTATATTTAATCAAATAGTAGTGGCAGATCATATATTTCTAAGAATGGATGTTGCTAATCTGCAAAGGAGCATGGAGCATCTTGTAGCAAGAATATCAAGGGAGTACTAAGGCATGTGTTGTTAAACTTCAAACTTTTAGAAAAGATTTGAAAAATGAAATAAAGGATTATGAGACATTAGTGAATATTACAAGGCTACATGAACTAGTAAACCAACTAAGTGCTTATGGAGAAGAAATTATAGAAAAAAGGGTCATAGGAAAATACTCTTAAGTATACTAAAAAGTATAACAATTGTTACCATTATGAAGAAATAAAATATCCTCACTTTAACAATCACAAAATTAGTTGGATCACTTGAGGACTATGGAAAAAGATGAAGTAGATAAGAAGAAAGTTGTCTTGAAAATGCTTATCATCTAAACTAAATATAAGGTCTAAATTCAACTTAAATAGAAGGGAGGAGAATTCCAAAACTGTGATAAGAGATGGACAAAATCAAAAGAAGGAAAAATATCGTCCATGTCATATAAAGAGAACCAACCATCTTGAGAAAGATTGTCACTTTTGTGATATGCCTCAATGCCGACATTACACAAGATTTGGATATAGAGAGCTTGTAGACCTTAAAGAAAAGCATCAAGCTAATCGCATTAAAGAAGGTCTAAGTAGTGACCAGCTCTTCTACACTTGCAACTCAGTAGCAGAAACGGAGATCCTACATGCTATATTGGTAGCATTACCAGCAATACATGACTTAGAACAAGAGTGCATTTACAAAGCTAGATGATTCCTTTAAAACCAAGTCAAACTTAGTGATAGTCATATCCTAAAGGTTAAAGGGAAAGGATCCATCACCATCAACACTAAAATGGTATGGCAGGCACTAGTGATATCATGTCTATTCTTAGTTATGAATATTATTCAATATTGGTCAAATGATAGGGAAATGAGATACCTTACACTTTGAATGAGAGTTATGCACCATCTATGACAATTAAGATGAGTTTTCATTATTTCTAAAGTTAAAATAAGAGAACACGGATGCTTTCCTCTCCAACTACAGTATGTCGGTGGCATACCATGCAAGCTCAAGATAATCAGTCTTGTCTTTGGCACAAAAGACTAACATTTCTACATCTCTGTCAATGTATATGCTTCTTCCAAATATATCATATAATTCTTCTATATCTTCTTTTAATATTTATCCTATCTAGTATTCTTACCCTAGAGGTTGTTTGTTTAGAACTTGTACTGGGTTTTTGAGACTGTAAAATATGTGATTCTCCTGTGAATGGTGTAAATTTATCTAAAAACCTTGCATTATCTTGTCTGTTAGACATATTGCTTTGCCCATTTTTCTTTCCTCAATTTCCTCTATAGCCTTACCTTCTTATAGTTCCCATTGTTCTTGAAACATGCTTATTTTCAAAGAGGCTTCCACTCTCTTTTCATAAGCTATTTTTCTTTCCACTAGTAACCTCTCTAGTCTATTTATTATTTCATCTAATTCCTTTTAATGATTATAACTATTTCCTTCTATGTCTTTTCCTTTCAAAGCTTTTGTCTTTAAGTTTTCTAGGCTAAAACTTGGATTATTGATTTTTTGATGAAGCCTCATTAATAATGCTATAATTGTATTATTTTGCCTAGTAGTTGCCCTTGTAAATCCATTGACTGGTTCTATATTTCCACAAAACCCTATATGTGGTTGTGCAATTCTCTATATTTCTTCTAAAGCAAATATATAATACTCATTTGTATCTAAACCACAATGACTAGTCATCCTAAGAATGTCTTCTTTATTTCTTGTAGCATTCCTTTTATACTTTTTCCTAACTTAGCTAATCTTTTAGCTTTGTTTCTTAATTCCTTGATTGAATCTACGATGCTATTTAACTGCTTATGATCTAAATGCAACAATTAGGGTAAATGCTTAATAATAACAAAGAAGAGAGAAACTATTATCTCCTACTTGTATCCTATTATGATATTTAATTTCTAAATTCAGCCAATCAAATTTCTTAATCATGGAGTTTTTTTTCCAAAAAATATACAATGATCTATTAACCTCATATGACTCAACTACTTTCCTAGTCCATTTATGTCTTCTCCATTTCAGACCTGCAAGATATTTTTCTAAACACTCCTTTAGATAAATGTAAATCCAATCATTTTGTAAAAACCTATGTATATCTATGAATTCTTCACCTACTTCCTTAACTTTTTCGTTTAAATCTATAAGATTTGATTCTATTTCTAAACCTAATTCTTGAATATAACCTTCAACCTTTTCTATACTTAAAATTATTAGATTATCTACTGCTTGTAAGAACCATAAAGCTTCCTATTATAATTACTACTTCTTATAATCCTTTCAAAACTTGTGCTCATCCTATCATACTTATTATTAACTCTCATAATATCTTATTAATCCTTCATAATAAATCTTTTCTTTATTTCTTGTAAAAATCACTTCTTCTATGTGTTTATGTCTTCTTAGTGCAAAATTTTCAAAATTACATATAAGCTGCTTTCTTGTTTTTCTATTCTTTTTTTTTCTTTCTAATCTTTCTAAGTCTTTATGACATATTCTACAAACCTTTTATGGCCTTCAATTGTTGTTAATCTTTTGATGTATTCTATATACCTAAGTGCCATAATCTTCGAACATCAAATGCTCCTAGAATTTACCAACAAATCTATTATATCAAACTAGATATCTGATGTCTCAACAATTTACTTATTATGAAAATATACCAAAAAGCATACAACTTAAGGTCATTTCATCCTGTGAACTTTTATTTATTTTTCACAAACTTTTATCCTGCAACTCATTTCTTCAATAAATCTATAATTACTATGCAAATTACTATATATCCTTATCCTTTGTGAATATTTATAAAGTTTTATTTCTTGGAGTTGGATCTTCAAAATGTAATTCTAAAAGGCTTTCTAGTTGTCTATATAACTCTTTGTTTTCCTTATAAATTCATTAATTCTTTTTATCTTCTTTCCTTGTTCTTTTATGTATTCTTTAATAAACAACATATATAGTATTCACAAAAACGATTCATAAAGAGCATCCACATTCAAGTTCCTTTGTGCGGGTTCCTAGACAAAGAATTTCCAATTAAGTAGTACTTTTTTTTTTTTTACCAAGGGAATTTATCCTAAAGCAATGACAGAAGGAGGATTTATATTTTTTTTTTCATTTTCTTATTATTTATTAATATTAACTTTATTATTTTAAGATTACATATTAATATGATAATATATATATATTTAATATTAATAATTATTTTAATATATGTATTATTTTTTATTTTATCTTTTTAGATTAAATATAAAATATTATATAAAGGTATAAAAAAGAGTGAATGAACTTTTGTGAAAGAACCCATGGATAAAGTGATGAGATCCTTTAGGAGGAGAGTTCTTTCAAGTGCTGATGTGGTACTTGAAGGACCTTGTGAAGGACTCCATGGATGCAAATGCTCTAATCAAATAACTCATCGAAGATTCCTTGAAAATAATATGTCTCTTCTATAACATATATATAAGGATAAGTTTCATGAAATATAAGGTGGAGAATCATGATTAGTTAACATCTAAATCACTATATTCAAAAATATGCGGTCATCTATCTTATAAATATTTATTACAATTTCTCCTCTTATATATCTTATACTAATTCCTTCAAAGCATATGTAGACATGTAACATCATTTTGACCTATTTAACATTAAAACATAAGAAAACAATCTAAGATAAGATGGCAATATAAAATATAAAAGCTAGATAAAGGCATATAATATATATGAGGTTTGTGTGTTATAAGAAAGACTTCATGGCAAGGGCACATTCAAAAGAAAATGTAACTAGTAGAGAAATGTTTTTTGAGAAAAGATACCTCGTGCGTATGCATAACCCATAAGACTAAATAGTAAGCACTTCTGTTCTTTCTCATTGCAAACTATGCGATTAAGTTAGCAGTTGCAGCAAGGATAAATTTTCAAACATGTTTTAATTTTACATAACGCTCCAATTACAAAACTTTTATTCTAATTAATTAACACTTGTAAAGTTTTCATGATATATTGCAAAAATAATAGAACTTTATACTAATATCAAATCTTAACTCTTTATTTTTAGGATGTTGAAAGTTTAACCCAGTAAACGTCAGTTGATATAAAATACAAGTTTACTCATTTTAAAAGTCAATATCACGTTTGCCCTTTTTTTTTAAATATTTATTTAACAAATAGAATACAAGCGAGTTTCATCTATATCTATATATATAATATTATAATTCACCCACACCGTCAAATGGGATGTAAAATTTGCTTGAAAAGCTGGACAATATTGAAGGAAAAGAAATCCTTCTTCCTCAAGGATGCGGGTGCGGATGGAAATTACTTCTACCAACAGTATAATAAATTTTTGTCAGTGAAGGATTTAAAATTTCACCATTTTATCCTTCTTTAGGAAGGAACTTGCACTAACCGTGAAAAATTTTGTATTCATTAAAACAGAATATTTCAATTGGGTTGAATCCTACCTGTCTATTTGAGTGTAATTTCTTTATCATTAAGTAAAAGACTTATTTGAAATAATAAATTTTATAAGCTTGCTCTATTCTACTATCATTAATCCTTAACACTCTTGACTCAAATGGTAGGGCGTTAGAATATATTATATAAAACTTCCCTCTCTTATATATTTTTTATCTATATGTTAATTTTATAATTGGCTATAAATAATCTATTAATAACCTATAGAGTATGTATAAAATATGTATAATATATAAAAATATATATTGTTTTGTGTTATGAAAAATAAATGCTTATTATTAATATATGTGTGAGCATGCGAGTGTGGTGTGGGTATATTTAAATATTTTTTAATTTTTTAAAAAACTAAATGGGGGAATAATGGTATTTCTATTTCTATTATGAGTTTAATAGTGTAATTAATAAATTGAAGTAAACATCATAATAGATATACATGGTAATAAAGCTTTAAACAACGTAAATGTTGGAATTATTCACCATTCCTTATCTATTACTGATAATATTGATCGAACGCATAACTTTTCTATGCCCAGTTCTATTCCCTTGTCCAAGTAAATGGACTGTTACTTGTGGATAGATAAATAATGAGCTTGCCAGGTAATCATTAGTAATGCTATAGTTAGATTGTGTAAAGCACATTAGAAAGTACCAACTTTTTAAGAATAAATTTATTTAAATTATCAATATTTTCAAGTGCTTAAAAAGAGATTAATATTTTGTAAAATAAGTTAAATAGGTATTTATTGAAAAAAATTGAGGAAAATTAATCAAAGATTACCCAAAAGTTGATACTTTAAATTAATTTTACGAAATGTTGGTATTTTGTTTTGCTCACTTTACAAAATGTAGGTTCTTTTTTTTTCAATTAAAACTAAAACATCGATACCTTAAATAAACTCAACATCAAAATTGATAGTTTCTAGGGTAATTTACTCTAATCAAATCTAGTTCAATTTGAATTGTATTAAATTTGAGTTTGAACTCAACTCAAAATTTGAAAAACTCAAACTCATTCAGGTTTAGAATTTTGAGGTTGAATTTGATTCAAAGTAGTAGAGCAAGTTTGAACATGACTTGATTAAGCTCGTTCAATGTTAACTTATCTATGTAATATTTTTATTGAAATTAAAATTATGTATATTAAAATGAATCCAACACGATTATCATTTAAATTCTAGTTGAGTCGATTGTACGTACAAGCTACTTAATTAAACATTACGAGTTCGAGTTCAATGTCACTATTCTCAATCATACCCAGTTAAAATGAAGCCACGTGGATTTGCTCATGAGTAATTTCACTCATTACATTCTTATTCTAGCATTGGGGAAAAAACATATTAACTAGTGTTAAGGGTCAGTTTGAATTATCGGATTTTCATTTTTATTTTATCCATATTTATATATGATCTATATGATATATTTATGGATTAAAATGTATGTTTTTCATTTATATCTATTTCTTAATAAATATTTATTTAAAAAAAAATTAAAAATAAGATCAAACAAACAAATATAAACTGAATATATCAATAAGGAGAATGAAATCATTAATGTTATTTCGGACAATTTCTTTCTGAAGCCTATCAGCCGTCAGGGTTTCTTTCCTAACGACCACCGGCTGGTTGCATAATTTATCTTTTCGACTGATGTTGGGGGAGGCTTCATGGTTGTCCCGGACGACGGCGTACCACTGCCTGTCCAAGAACCAGCAGGACGTAGTTGGCTTCCTCCGACTCGAGCCTTAATTAGTGTGACCATTGTCTACAGTACCAGGTATGTAAACATCAAAATTTTAATGATAATAAACGAAACAGACCGGTTAAGGAAGTAATTATGAGGTGATACGATGGAGCAAAGTCTGGATTAGTGCTCGGTCCAGGATATTGCTTTAAAGATTGAGAACCCAAAAGTGGTTAATAGCCACAAGATAAAAGCAAATCACTACAAGTGACCATCTTGTTGTTTTTGTTGTCCTCTCCATTTTTTTTTTTTTTATCCACTTTGAGCAAGTGTAATGATTTGTAGGAAGATGTTCCTTGGAAATGAAATTTTCCAAGTGATCAGGGATATAGTCAGCATGCGATCTAAATATGGGAAAATATAAATAGAAGACTCTTGGGTAATTTTCGTATGATTCCAGGACGGTTGACTAGTGTTGTTGACATGTCGACTCCAATGGGCTTTTCTTCTCCAATGGGCATTTGTGAAAAAACAAAAAAACCATTAAACTACAAAACTATTAACTCACTGTAGTTTAGTCTGGATTATCAAACGACTGCATTAACTTGGTGGTCGTGCATCACTTTTCTTTCTCCTCCAAATTTGACGCTTCTCAATATTGAATGAATACAAAGACGTTTTTTACTTTTTTTGGCCGATGATTCAATACTAAGACTTGAGAACATAAAAGGGCCATCATTGATGAATTTTCATCAATAATAAGTATCCGGGGTAAATTGCGAGAAAGCAGCTATTCTTTCTATTGGAGTACTAACACATAGGAAAAATCCTTCACATATTGGGAATTGGGTCAACTCTGAGGCCCTTATCTTATGTGTCAGCACTTCAATGGACCTTCCCCCCCCCCCCTCCCCCCAAAACTTCAATGGGCTTGATATCCAACCCGTAATGAAAGGAAACAACTTTTCTTCAACCAATATGCACTTAACTTGCTCATATACGCAATGGATTGGCTAGACTTTCATTTCTTTTAAAATTGTAGTTTTAGGTAGTGTTAGTTTCTACTATAGTATACAACGAAAACAGTACAGCGTAGCTCAAGAACAAGAGGACGGTGCAAGTTTTTTATACAAGGTTTTGTATTAAGATAGTACAACTTTCACCCCAAGTATAATAGTTAGCGGCAATGGTAATAATTTAATTGTAGTAATATGATGATGGTAATTAAACTTATTACCAATGTTATATTGATTGCATGATGGCAATGGCAATGGTGATGATGCTGGTGATGGTGGTGGAGGTGATGAAAGTGTGCAATGGTAATGGCAGTAGTAGTAAAGAGTGATAAAGGTGATAGCAAAACCAAATGGTAAAAGTGAGTAATAGTGGTATAGGTTTTTTTTCTTTTTTTTTGTTATTCTAATATTTTTGTACATAAAATATAAGAATTAAAATTTGGTATTGGCTAGTATTATGAAAAGCATTTTGTCGAGTACCAAATTCATTTACAAATGAAACATGGTACATTGAGCATATTGTCCAATCTAAATTATATATGTAAAAAATAGTAATAATAAAATGACAGTAAGAAATGACTAAGACAATAAAATTTATACATGAAAAGACTACAACAAAAGTAACATAAAGTAAGCAAGAAGAAAAAAAGATGAAATGGTGGTAAAAAAACCTCATGTATCATGTTAGCCTGGGTAAACGACCATTCAATTTCACCTTTTTTTTTTTTTTTTTTTGCCTAAGAAATAGTATCGTTATATATTTAATTGTACTTTCAACAAGTAATAACTATTCAATGAGAAATCTCTATTAATAAAAATGTCCCATAGGAATTTATAACTATGATCCTCGGGTCTATAAGTTCAAGGGGAGCATGTGCAAATCTTTACGGTGAAAATTTTCTTCCGAGGGGGTTACTCTGATTGACATGGAATAGATTATGCAAAAACCTTAGTATAAGAATATAATTCAACAAAATCGGTTTACAAGCTACTCGAGTTTAATCCCAAATTTTACTTGAGTTCAATTTAAAAGTAAATGATTTCAAGCTTGAGCTACATAAGTTTTTGAGTCAAGCTTAACTTTGTTATAGTTAGTTCAGTGAGTTAGAAGGTCTAATTAAACTCAAGTTTAGTATCACTGTTGATTGAGTTGAAGCCAAGTTTAGATATTAATATCATTTTAATTAAAATTAAGAGTATTCTTTTTTATAAATTAAGTCTAAATGAGCTTAATTGAATCGAGTTCATATTTGTATAATTTTATTTCAAATCTTGTGTTCAAATTCAAAATTTTAATGATGAAGATCAAACTCGAGTTTTGAGTTTTCAAATCAAACTCGAGTTTGAAACCTAATACTACACTGTGTTAAAGTCACCCGATTTTAGCCCTACCTGGAGGACACTTGAGCGGAGTACATCTAGTGCTTTCCCCAAAAATCTTGTTCAGAAACGCATTATGAATTTGCATAGCACTAACCAAAATTGTTTTTATAATTTTAATTGTTTTAGTAAAGGAGTAACCTGCGCCCAAAAAAATAAAAAAATCAAGGAGTCCCCTCCTCTTTCTATGGGCCATTAGAAGCACAGACGACATCATCAGCAAACTACTACTACAATTGTGCCTACCATTGCCACTACATCGAACCTGCTCCCATCTCTATGATTATACATATATATATATATATTAATATATCAATTCATATAAATAATTCTAATTAGATACTTTATAATATATGCCATTAAATTTTATAATATTGTAAAAATATTAATGATATGATAAATAAAAGTCTTATTATATTATGATTAAAAACATTTAAAATTAATAAAATTATATTAAAGTACTATATATGATAATAAATATAAATAATATTCAATACAAATTTATATTTAATTATAATTTTTATTTTTAATTAGATAACAATTCATAACTTGGTATTTAGATATTACATTATATTATTTAATTATTATAATGATTATAGAGGGTTATTTCATCTTTGGTAATTGAGCTATTGATCCAATTTAATGCCATCGACTAGTTTTTTGGGCTAGTAATAGGATTAAAAGATCAAGTCCAATAAAGGATGTCGTAAGAAGATATGATTTTGGTGGACTCAGAGGGTTCACAATTGATTTATTCTACTATCGGCCTTATTCAGTTTTCTCGTGCACAAAAATTAAACTCCAAAAATATCTTTCCAAGCTAATTTAAGCTTTGCTTAACTGAAATAGGGGTTTATATGGGCGAAATAAGCCTTAAGCCTTTTTATATTAAAAATGTACTATTTTAAAAAGAATAATGGGCTCTTTATATTATAAATGCCCTCAAACTCTCTTCAAGCCCAAGCCCATTACTAAAGAAAAGAAGGCTTCAGATTGTTGGATTGGATCCTTAGGAATGATCTAAAGGTTAGCATTGGCTTTCAATATCTATATATAGGAGGATTTTCTTCTCATTTGGGTTCATTTTGCATATTGCTAAGATTAAAAAAATGTGGAAGCTTTGCTGAAATATCTCCAAGAAAGATCAAAGTACATATCTTGAAGGAACGAATCAAGAATGATCGAGTCTACTTGATTTGATCTTCTATACACTTGTACGTTTAAGAAATTGGGTTTATTTGTTCCTCTTCCCACATCTCTCCTTACGACGTTTGTACACGTGTCATCATCTCAATACTACTTTTGGTCGACTAGTATGCATGTTACACGTGATCAGCCAACTACTACAATCCCTCCATACAATGATTAAAATATTATAATTCATATTCATTATTTTATTGAAACTATTATTACTAAATAAAAATATTTTTTTTCTTAAAGCTTGATATAAGGTAGGTATAGATACCCTACAACCTATAACTTTTATACCTTTAAAACATAGCTTCTACATTATTTGTACCATACTAATAAGAATAGATTCCAAAAAACTCAACTTGAAACCTACCTCATGATGTTTAATAAGTAATTGCTATTTGCCAGATAAGTATAGAATAGAGCAAAGTACAAGTTCCAATAAGATTACTTACACCACCACCAATATGCCAACCATTATCAATGCTTCCACCACCACCACTTATCCATATACTTACACCACTAACAAGTACTATATTTACTAATACTACCACTACCTTCCACAACCCCCAGTATTACCTCCATTATCACCATTATGACATTACCCTAGCACCAACATTATACCACCACCAGTAAATTCTTGAAAAGTTCAAGTGATAATTATGAGAATCAGTGAGAAGTAAATTAAATTTGATAGGCAAACCTTAATCAATAATGTGGTTTGGACATTTCAAGATTTGAAAAGTGATAATTGTAACAACTCTAGAATCCGAGAAATTGCAATTCAGACTTCTCGATTGAAATTTGGAATCCTATACACTAAAAGATAAATCAATAACCATAATGACAATTGAACCAAGATGTCCAACCTAAAAATTTCCCTTTTCTTTAATTAGACTTATATTAATTCTAGAGGTGTATAATTGGCTAGCCTGTTTAACCCACCTTGAAAATGGATTATAAAAAACTTTTTTCAGCCCATTTGTAAGTGGATCAATTTTACTCAGTTCATTTAACTCGCAAACCAACCCATTTTGGCCGCAAGTTAATTGTAACAAAGAGTGACAAATTGATGTATATGAATCATAATATTTTTTTAAGTATATCTTTATTATTTCAAATGAAATATGGTATCTAATAAAATTATTTTAATATATAAGTAATTATAATAATGATGAAATTAATCATTTATATATTTAAAATCCTACAAAACTTGATTTTTTTTTATTATATAGGGTCAAGAAATTTTGGCCTATTTTTAAAGTTCAACCAAATTTTTTTACTCGTTTAACCCACAAGTCGAAGTGGGCTAGGCCGGGTTAGCCTGTTTAACCTACTTGTTACCTCTAATTAATTCTTGTCTACTTAATACAAGTACATGAAACAATTAAGAAAAGTTTTGACAAATCATTTAAAAATCAACTCAAAGCCGTCATCAACATAAGTTAGAAAAAAAAATAAAATTAAGGCCAACTACTTAAGACTACTTTAGTGACCTCAAACTCATCTTAGATGGATTTTTCTTCAAAGTAGAACTTCTCTTTCTTCTTTTCCAGAAAGATTAAAATGTTAATCTCTTTTTAAAATCTCAATGAGGAGCTTAGATTTGTATTGGGGCTTGAGGTTTAGGGGTTTTTTAACTAAACATACCATCATTGAGAGAGCTAAGGGAGTTTTGATAGTGTTTTGTAAATGGTAAAGAAAAAAATGAAGATGAAAGAGAGGGGGGCCAACTGGTTGCATGGAAACATGACAGCAAGCAAAAGAAAAATTATAGCAACTTCTAGATATGTTTTTTCACAATTTTATTCATCTGTTAAGTTTGTGGAGATATTTTTTAGCAAATAATTAGAAAAGCAACCGCAAAGTGAAGAATCAATTAGTAGATAAAGATGGAGTTCCAAAATGGTTGAATAGGAGTGAGGGGTTATGAAGGGAATAGGAGTTAGAGAAGAAGTGCTAAATGTAAATAGTCAAAATAATCATTTATTTACGTTACTTGTCTTATGATTCATTTGTGGTTGAATATGGTTATTTAGGGATAATTAAAAAAAAATTCTTCATAGAAATTGTGGAGACAGAGAATTTTGCCATTATAATAATGGATATTTTATGGTGCTTTATTTATTGTGGGTGTGTTTATGCACCGTTCAATATGTTGGAACATTTATATTAGCATAAAATCGGTGAAATTTATTTGCTCATCTTTTACACTTCCTTATATCGTTTTCGGAAACCCTTTGTTCAAATTCTTGAAGATAAATCGAAGTCCCCATGTCATATGGAACTCCTTATCTCCTGGTTTTTCCTCATAAAATACACTAGAATATATATGGACACAAGAAAATATGGGCATGCCTATTACCCTTTGAGACAAATAAAAATCGATCATGAATAAATATCATTGAATCGATTCAAATATGTACAATTCCCTCCCCCAAGCTAAAAAAGTAAAATTTAATAAAATAAAATAAAATAAATTGAAGAGATATAGAACAAGGCATTGTTGGCCACCCATTGCAATGGGTAGGTCTAATAATCCAAGCATGCCCACTTGACCCATCTTATAGTTTTTCTCTTCTCTTGTTTTTTTTTTTTTTTTCCTTTGTTTCAATTTTTATAATGTCATTTTTTTTGTTATATTATTCATTTGAAATAATTAGGTAGACAAGTTTGATAATGCAAAGAGAAAGAAGGAAAAAAAAAAGGGTTAAATACATAAATCAAAAATTGGTAAATGTTGAAAACTAATATTTCTCCTAATCTTCCATTATGGGAGAAGGGGGAAAAAATTCCTATTCGTTTCCAAGGACTAAGGACGCTCCATCACGAATAACATATGTTTGACTATGAAGCCCTTATCACTTTCTTAAAATTTATCTCGATATCAATACCACCCGAACATCCAAAACTATTTGAAAAGATAATTCCATGGATATGATTCTGGATTATGGTTCTGCAATTAATGGCGAGCATTGAAATATTGATGGAGAATATCCTCTCGAGGGGACAAAGTCCTTCTCATGTCTCCTTTACAATGGCCTATAAAAAGCTTATCTCTTCGTCATGATCTTCCATTTTACCTTTGCAAGCCCCTTCCTTCATGTTCTATACACATGTCTGGAAACAATTTAGGGCATATTTGCGTACGACGCAAACCTTGATCACCAGAGGTGGCGACTAGTGGTATATGCTTTACTTTGCATCTTTCTTGTATGATGCACACGTTTCTCTCCATATAGAAAACATGTGATTCTAATTCCCCCTAATAGTATGTTATGGATTTTTTCTTATTGCAAAATATTTCTTGGCCACTTGTGGATGGAGTTGATGTTTAACAGAATCCACTTCTACCTAATGTCAACCTATTGATTAGACATGGGTTAATCTAGTAAAATTTAAAAAAGGGTTTATCAACCTTTCGTAACTTTGAAAACATCCCTAATTTGGAATTGTTCATAATATCCAAACTTTGAATTCTAAAAAATCACTATAAAAAGTAAAAGTGACTTGTTGGAGATTATTAATTGAACGCAATGATGAAGCGAACATATTCGCAATCAATACTTTATTAATGTATGGAATCTAAATTAATTTTATCAAAGTATGTGGATTGTCAATTTGTTAGGAAAACATCCCATTAGAGCATTCTTCTTTTACAACATCCTCCATTCAACCTATGACACGGGATATTTTTAGAAGATTGCATCGGCTTTTATGACTACTACAAAGATAAGATTAGAGAAGATGCAAATCTCTTGATATTGTAAACTAAATGAAAAATATCTATTAAAAAAGTGTATTCAAACCTTAGTATATAATTTTCTTATACTTTCATAATGCAACAAGTCATTTCTCATAGGAAAATTAAATTAATTAGTTCCTTTAGAAGGAGAAATAAGCAATTAGGCTTTGACATACCCATTTCATTAGCATATGTCACGTATGACTTTTCATATAAATTGCTTCAGCTTTTATGTCCATAATAAATATAACTTTGGAGAAATTGGTGCATTTTTTGAAAAATCTACATGGATATCATAAGCCGAATGAAGGGTGTTTATAAAATCAGAGACATGCAAACTCATCTAATGTTAAGGAAAAATTCTCCATTGAGAAATCTGTTAAGGAAAAATTCCGGCCAATCACTATTGTTTTTATCCCGTCGGGTTTTTAAATGATAATAATAACGCACACAAACACATTTGGAAATCACCATCTTAGGATGGGAAAAGTAAATTTATTAAATAATCGAATAGTGAAAGAGGGATTATTAAGGGATAAGGATCAAGTGGTTCGGAAAGCGATTTGAATCAATTCGTTGTTTTTTTTATTTTTTTATACCCTTTTTTCACCATCTTTTATAATTTAAATCTATCATTTCTTACGATATTTCAATTTTTCTTATAATCTCCTACTATAATCAAAATACCAAAAAAGAATGGATGAATGAATAAAAATTTCCAAGAAAAAAGTCTCTATTTACTAAGAGATGCAAATTTTGGAGCATTCAAGGCTATACTAATCTATATTTGATTTTACCCTTGGTTTACTTGGATGAACATTCTTATGACATTTAATTAATATTAAATTAATATAAAAAATTATATATAATATTCCACTGCTATATTAATATAAATAGTTATAGATAACTAAAAATATATAAAAATTTATTCATGAAACTACTCACGAGCTCTTTACAAGTATGTTTACAAGTCTAAACAAAAGTTCAGTCTTTACTCATTTAACGAAGCAAACTTTATTTTGAACTTGAGTTTGCCTTGTTTGCTAAACAAGCTCAAACTAAGCCAAGTCAATAATAAGCTGAGCTCAAATTACTGGTAAACAGTTTGATTTATTTGCAGCTCGAAGTTAAATAGAGTGTTTTAGTATAAAATAAGGGGAAATTTTATAACAATGATACTTGATTTGATTGAAAAAAATTTAGTTTTATCCGGAAAACAAAGCATCCACTTGTCATCTTAATATGGACAATTCTAGAGACCATCAGACCACACTATCATCGTGCATATATTCTTCTTACATCATAGGGTGATACCAAGATTTAATTGATAAATTTTTTAACCAAATATAAACCCAAAAAATCTGCTATGAACTTTTTTAAGTGAAATATTATGTAAAAGTTCTCGTAGAGTAGAATCATAAGCCTAAGATATCCCTTGAAACCAGTCTAACCTTAATATTGTGTTCGTCTAAGGTCAAGAATTATCAAATAATGAACATTTAAAGTGAAATATTAAGAACTAAGAATCAAAGCTGGGTTAAATTAAAGTCCTCCTAAATGGCTCATTTATAGAATCTAAAGGAGATTGATTCAGACACTTAGTTTGGAAAACGAAACACCCAAAACTCATAGGACATGGAAAATGTACAAGAGAATATAACTGTAGATAAAGCGTTGAGAATCAAAGATGTAGGGATATGATAGAAGCACTAACAAAATTTAAACTTTGTTTGAAACATAACGTGAGAGTGGTTTTGTTGACTTAAATTTTATGATCTTAACGACTTTAAACTTAATGTCACCTAAATTTAAATTAATCTAGACTTCACATAAACAACAAGATCAATTACCCAATGGAAATAATGAGTAATACCCGAGGACCCTCTTAGCCTGATGAAAGTGATCATAAGGTTGTTCCTTAAGTGATTTCCTCAGTCTAAGAATTATACCTAAAGATTCTTTGGGAAACTACATGGTTATGGCCAAATGAAGGGCTCTATATGATTCATTCCCTTGTGTTGTGTGTGATAGTAAAGTGATTGTTGCGTAATATTAATGTTGATCTAAATTATGTGAGGGAAGAGGAATTGCATGTTTGATGGCTGAATTGATAAAGGAATTGTTGATAATTGAATTGTTGTCATTATGAATTTTTGGTGAATTGTCCAACTAATGGATGGTCGCCCTGAAATGAGCTAATGATATACCTAACCTTAATAAAGATTTCCGTGCATTGCATGAAACAGATTCTTGAAGACGATTTGCTCTAAATGGAGACCCCGAGGTTAGATGACACTGTGTTAGCAATCCATTGAGATTGCCCAATACTACGCAAATTAAGTGGAGTTGTGTAATATTGCTTTGTGCATGCGATATTAAGATTGTAACTAGACAAATTATTATAGGATTCACGACTCGATAAAAACCCTATGGGTGACACTCAGCGGGGTTTTCATAGAGTTTTGAAACATCATTGAAAACCCAATAAGGATTAAAATTAGATTTTTGGACAACATAAGAACCTAATATATAACTTACCCATAAATAAAATAGCAACATATATTTCCCTTTTCATTTATGGGTTGAAATGACATTTTACTTTTTAGGTATAAAGGCAACCTAATGTAAGTTTCTTTACTTTAAAAATTTGGGAATTTCCTATATAAAGTGTAACGCCCCAAATTTAAGAGCATTTATAATCCGTCATATATTCATATTTAATATGGACACATAAAGGCTACATTTTTTTTATCCACATACACTCCATAACTAACTCCACAAATCGCCCATGCATTAATGACTTCATATAGTTGCAGAATATAAACATGGATTTGTAATCTATTAGGTAATACCATCTTATATTCGATATATATATTTATTTATCCAATGATTCAAAGAAAATGCACCCTACCAATACTTAAAAAATTTTACATCAAAACTAAGAGTTACCAATAAACTCTAAATGCATGTTAAGGATAATGTAAAAAATGTTACTTGAATTTTCATAAAAAACTCAATCAGGTATCTGAAGTTTGGTTTTGAACAATTTGATACCCAAAGTAAGTTTTTATGTAAATGTTTCTTACTTGAAGTTTGTTTTTTTTTTTTTCATTTTGGTATCTAAAGCAATTTTTATGTATATTTTTTCTACCTAAAGCAAGTTTAATCAAATACCAAATTATTTAAAATCAAACTTTATGTATCTAATCGAACTTTTTACTATAGTTTAGGTACCAAATTATTCAAAACTAAACTTCAAGTATCTAATTGAAATTTTTGCAAAAATTCATGCAACATTTTTTACATTAACCTATACATGTTACTATGTAGACCAAATATATATAACTCATTACATGTCCTCTACTCCTCAAGCAAAAAATCTCCAATGCTAGTGTCATTTCCCAAACCTGCTAATTGGTTGTAACTAAAATCGCAGTATGTACATTCACCACCTGTACCTGAAAAAGATAAAAAGTAAGTTGGAGTCTACTATGGTACTACCATAAACACAATTACGTAAGTAAACACAAATCATTCACATACAAGCTTAGGTCTAATGTAGCAAACAACCACTTACTATCTTTACTTTTAAGTATAGCAATCAACATAGGGATAACTTAGTATCCTGACAACACATTTTTATATATATAATACATATATACGATGTTGGATACTCCTCAACATCCAAGAGTCCAAGAATTCATGAGTCCATTCTTAAATCTACCTGTAATCATTTCCATGTGCGACTCCATTGGGGACAACATCACATAAAGATCATCAGGGTGCCATATTGACATCGCCAGTACTCCAAGTCCATTAACTATAGCTAAGCACACACAGCACACAATAATTTAGGTAGGATATGTTATAGTCATTTTATTAAACTATCCTGACATGCACAAGCTACACATACTTGGAAAGTAAACTCATCTAAAATTAGAGACTTTTAGACCTAAGTTAAAAAGTATCTAAAACATTTAAAATTGTCTATTCTTCTAATTTCATCTGTAGATTATATTTCCTATAACTTTCACTACCACCCAAAAGTTATCAATGGTTACATACACATATAGTTTAGAGATAAGGATTTAAATTTAAATAAAAGGAAAATAGGTAATTAATTTAGTAGTGTTTAGATTCTAAGGTTTTAAAGTGATTTTAAACCCTTATGAATGAATTTGAACAAGTTTCAAAGGTCTTTAACAAGGGAAAGCAAGTTGATAAAAAGTTGTTTTGTACACAAGTGCCAACACCACTTGTGTTTTCACTGGTATACTTTTATACAGGTAAGTACACAACTTGTGTACTTACTCATGTGGGGCTCAAAAATAAGATTTTTAAGGACTTCAAGCCACTGTGTTTTTTGCAGGTCTCAACATGACTTATGTACTCACTCATATTGATCATGGAACCTTCGAAAACTTGGAAAACATGCATTATACTTAGACACGAACACGACTTGTGTACTTAGTCATGTTGAAAACAAAAGCCCACATAAACTTAAAACAATAGGTTACATGTTTAAAATGAGTAAGTACACTACGCGTGTACTCAGTTTTATTGAGCACAGATGCAGGGTTTTTGGCAAAATTTTGCAAAGCTCCAACCTTTTATTTATTACAAACATCAAAATACAAACCCTTTCAATACACAACCCTTCTTCACACACCCAAACACCCGTTTCAACCAAACTTCCAAACAAAAGGTTAAAACTTATAATAGAAAATTTAATGCCTTTTTATATATTTGGTTAAACTTTCATTAATCTTCTATTATAGCCTTTTATCCTTCTTGCTTAGGGTTATCCACTACAGTAACACTTTTGTTCGTCATTCCTTCCTTAGAAACTTGATGTCAATACTTAAAAGTGTGAATTACTATTGTTTCCACATTCTAAACATGAAAAGCTTTGAGTGAAAGAAGTAGAAAAAGGTTTCTTAATGTAGGTTCTTGTTAAAAAGCATCAAGATTCTGTGAAGATTGATGATAAAGAGAAGGGTGAAGTTCTAAAATGAGGGGAAAAAAGGAAGAGGAATGCAGTTATGCTTTGTTTTAAATGTTTCTACAACTAACATATCTTTAAAAAATACATTAAATTATCACAATGCCCCTCCATTAAGAACATTAATTACAAAACTATCACTCCTTATAATTAATTTATTTTAAATCATTTTTAAGGTATTTCATAAAGTTTCAATCTTTATAATTTAATGCTCTTACTTTGATGTACTGTTCAAATTAGTATATCTACCCTTTATAGTTTAGTGTTTTACTTTAACACTAAGCTTGATTTAGTGTCTTTGTGACACTACACTGAATTTCATTTCAAAATAGAAATACTAAATAGAAAAAAATGAAACTTCAAACACTAACTCGCTAAAATCTAGAAGTAAAGGTACTTATATTACAATTATCCTTACTTTTCAAGTTATAATTAAATATGAAATACTCAGACATTGGGAGTGTCATTTAATATTCTATTTAGATTAAAATGTATTAATATTTCTAAGTAGTGATTAATCTTTCTAGCAAAAGTGGAAGAGAAAAAGGAAGTTGAAACTAATAACTTTGAGGTCAAGCAAATTATTAGCAAGTCTATCATGACCTTAAAAAGTTAAATTTTTTTTTTTTTCATAGGCTTAATGATCTTGTAAGGCTTTTAATGGGTTATGGAAAACTCTTCAAGGAATCAGAGTAGGTTTAGGTTTATAAAACCTATCTCAAATCTACCTCAATTGCATCCACAGGTATCATGTTAAAAGTCTCCACTTCAAGCAAGATACTTAAATCTAAAGCATTGTCCGAGGAGGAGTATATTCAATCAATGTACCTAACTTTGAGGATAACTCAAGTGACTGAGGGTATTTGGCAAATGAATTAGTGGCACTCGATAAATAATCATATTTTGTGACATGTTGTTTTGATTTCTTTACCCTAATGGAAGACAGGTTATTTTTCTTGACTTCATGTTTATATTATATAATAGAAATACAAATATTACATTCAAATGGTGTTTCTTCAACTTCTCCACTTTTATGAATTTGTTTATGGGTTTTCTTTAAGATTTCACTAATAAAATAAAAATTTTCATGAAATACAAATAATTGTTATATTGCATCAGAGATTATTTACTACTAAATATAACAAAATTCAAACATATTTCATATTGCTCTAGAGCTTATATACAACTAAATGAGACCAAAAGAACCTATAAAAATGTATACTTAGATGATTCACACAACACAATCCTAATAAATGTGTTTCCTAATAATGGAGGTTTTACTTTTAAACGTATTAACCTATAGCCCACCAACTACTTGAGATGAGCAACATAAGAGTGCCCACAGATCCACCATTTGCAATGAATAAAATACAATAAAGTCCTATACTCATCACTTATGAAAAAAACAATATGGAAGGTCTGCAACCCATCATCTACAACTAATTAATTGCAGGGGATAACTTTATTTCCCACATTAACATGGTAAATGTTTCATATAGAATTCATCACGTGTATCAAAACCACTGTCCATTCATGACATTATAATCAATATCTCATTTCACTTATTAGCCCTGATATAGTTTTATTATAACTCAATTAATAGTAATTATGACAATTTCCATATTGAGGACCCGTTAGGTCACTACAATAACATCCATGCCTAATTAAACCACAACTTCAAGGAGCTAAGAACCACGATCTCTCTATCAATGGCTACCCCTCTACATGGCCACATACATGCATCTTTAAAATTGGATAGTTATTAGTTATGTTTGACTATCTTATCACACATTCTCTCATCATATACGATGGTTTCATACCTTAAGTCTATCTAAAGTATTGGTATTGCCAACACCTAACTTGATTCATTCAACTAATTATTGCTTATCTTATTGATCATCATCTTAAGTCAAACTCATTTCTCTTAGTCATTAAAACAATTATAAGTTAACTAGATTTGTATACGGTTACTAAAAAAGTCATTCAATCGTCTTAAGCATCTAAGATAGGTGACCAAGGCATGAGAAGAGGATGATTGACCTCACACCAAGGGTTAATTGACCATAATATAAGAGCTGATTACCTCTATGGTTCTAAGGGTTGACCTAACCTTTGAAAATATAATTTCAATGTTCGATCAAGTCGTGCATTCCAACTTTTAATAATGTTTTCTTGGTTTTTAATATTGAATTGCAATTAGATAAATTTCAATTTCAAATCCATTGATTAGATCAATTGTGCATATCGAATAATATTGATTAATCGAACATATCAATACATGTTTAAAATCCCTCTGGTAAAAAAAACCTTATCCAATTGATTACTTAAATTAAAAATAATCAATCTAAGGGTCTAGATAACTTCATTAACCAATCAACAATACTAACAGATTAATTCTTTAAGGAAAAAGGGAATGATTCACTCACCTTAATCACAACACCTTCTCTTACTCTGAATCATGCATAGAAACCACAAGTTCAACTGCTTACAAACTATTCCTTCCAGTGAACAATATCCTAATTAAATTCTCGTCAACAATATTGAAAATCGACTTATGTGCGTGTTTTGAAAAATACTTATATCCACCAATTTACATACACCAATAAGAGATTATAGTTAGTCAAATATGGATTTTCCATCAATATTTGAGAATAACCTATGGAATAGATAGAAGATAGAAAATGTTTATCCCTTTCATAAGATGAAATAGGCGTGCTATCCACAAGCTCAAGGATTTGCATTTAGAAGAGAGGAAAGAAGGCAGTAAGAGAGAGAAAGATTGGGAAGTGACAAGGAAGCAAATTGATGGCAAGGGTTTCTTTTTGTTGTAAATGAAAGCCTCAGAAGAATAGAATGATGGAAATTTTTGTAACTAAAACTTTAAGAGGAAACCTAGAGAGTTCAATTTTTCTTATTAACAATGAAAGTATATCCCTGATACAATAAAATCATGTTGCTATAATACATTAAAGATGAGTGGCTTTATTATGGCGTCAAGGAATGAACATTTGTAAGTAAATTCTACCCGGAAAATGATAAGAAGTGCCACAATGCACTAGTTAAGAGGCTTATACTATTTTGGACTAGTTTATTCTACAAAAGTTTTTTGTAATTATAAATTTAAGAGGAAACCTAGAGGTGGAATTAATCAGTTGCTCTAGCGTTTGATGTAAATATTAAGACACTTAAATTTTCTTATTAATAATAAAATAGATCATTGGTACAATAAAATCAGATTGCTTTAATACATTAAAGATAAGTGGCTTTATTACGGTGTCAAGGAATAAACATTTTTGTAGGTAATTCTATCTGGAAAATAATAAGTGTCATAGTGCACCAGTTAAGAGGGTAATACTAATTTAGACTAGTTTGTTCTACAAAAGTTCTTCTATTTCTATATAAATATATATTTAATTTGTTATATTTATTTATTTTTCCCTTTTTCGATTTCAATCCACTAAATAAAGGGAGAAATGTGCTAGCATAGACTAGAGTAGACACTAGAATTTCTTTGCTAAATAATAATTTCAAAATTATTAGTGGCTTCTAAATTAAGTAAGCTAAAGTAGAAGAGTCATTATTTATAAAATCTAGTTGTTTTTCAAAGGAAGTGACAGATGTGTTTTTCAATATTCTGCTCTTTTGTTTAGGAACTTCTATAAAAGAATATAACTTTTCTATAAATAAACAAACTATTTATATCTTTTTCATATACTTTATTTTGTGAAATAAACAATCAACCTTAAATTAATGAATTTTTTTTCTTTTATTCCTTTCATAAATGTCCTAAAGCACCCATTGATGAGACCAATACTATACTTTTAAATGGGCTTAATTGACGAGGATTCTTAATAAATTTGTTAAATGTATTACTTAATAAGTAAATATTATTTTCATAGCACAATGTTTAAACATTATTCTTTTAATAAGTGTATGAAGAAGAAATAGGACTCTATTTGAAAGGAGCATCTCCTTAGGGGCACGCATCGCATCACACTAGTCACTGGCCAGTAAAGTATACATCATGCTGTCCATCCATTTGTCGACGACGGGCACATACCTTAATAAAATCACGACCAGAACAGCAAATAAATCTCAAAAGATCAATGTATGTCGTCGACGTGAATATAAAAAAGAAAATTATGCGAAAAGAGATATTTTACTGTAAAGAAACATATTGAGGAATTAAATAAATATATATTTTTCCATGAAACAAAGACCATACCCAAAAGAAAAAAAAAAAAAAAAAAAAAAAAGGTAATAATGATGATAATAATAATAATTTGTGGTTCTATTGACAGTTGATCATGAGCGTGACGATTGGTCAGTCCTCTTCAAGAAAATCAATTGTTGTATAAGAGACATATGGGGTCAAATCAAATATTTGCAGACAAGGTAGAGTATTTGACGATAATGTAAATAATGAAAAGATGGAAAAAAAGTTCATATAGACGGTGGATTGCATCGCTACAAGGGCACACCACAATCATAATGTGCTATCTGAATCGGACCATCATTTTCATGTCTTGTTATTGGCCTAGATGGACCAAAAAAGACTTCACTATTACTTTAGTCAATCTTTTACACAAAAAGTTATAGGTGGTTGTTATATATTTGCCTTATTTTATCAATACATGGAACTTAAATCATGAAAAAATGTTGGGGGCACTTCTATTACGAGGATCTGGCTTTGGAGCATTGTTGGGCAATGCTGGCTCATTTAATGATGTAATGAGTCAGAGCCATTTTCTTTTATAGTACTCACATGAGGAGCTCGGTTAAGGACTTCTTTATTATGGTTCTTAGCATATAAAACTGAATTTTAATTAAACATTTATCCTTAGTTAAGAATGGTCTAACATTTAATGATTGCCTATTATATTTGACAATTATTGTGGCATTGCAACCACACAATATATTTATTTTTCTTTTTTTTTTTTAACTATAAACATGTGAACTAGATACTTTGCACCCCAATTGAATTTGTCTTCTATGAAGTGCTCTTTGGTCAAAATAAACCTCTTTTTACATTTACAATACAAGCAAAATATGCAGATACCTCTATCAATAAGGTTCTTATTTTAATTATTTGTCCTTTTGTGCATTTCTCAAGTTTCCACAAATACCAACTATAGTGAGCTTTTAATCCACGATATTATTGCATGAAATTAAATTTATAAGATGAGGAACTAGCATAAATCACATTACCTTCTACATCCTCATTCGTATCATCATCTTCGAGATGATTGTCATTATGTACCACATCTTCCAATGTTTGATTATTGACTTCATCATCGATCCCTGGATCTCCATCATTATTGCCATCACCTTCAATCAAGCAACCTTTTGTAACTGAATTGTTGGTTTGTCTAGACATCACTTTGGAGTCGGCTTCAAATCCAGACCCGACCCAAACCAGCTATGACAGGTTATACATTGGACTTGCCCAGACGAAATAGTTCACACGCATTTGGAGAACCCGCCATGGTTAGCGGGTCCATGCCGCATTCATCATGAGGACCTAGCAGGGCTCAGGGGTCCAACAATAATAAAAAATAAAATAATAACACATTGAAAATCCAACATACCTATGCTCATGCATTATACACAACACAATCTTATTTGTTTTTTCCTCCAAATCTTAAATAATTTTTTAAAAAAATAACAAGTCCAAACAATAGACCTACCTTATCAAACTAGAGGGTCCATAGATCCAAACCACCTTGTCATCAAGCTAGTACAATTACGGGTTATAAAATAAAGGACCCAGACCCATAACCATGAGATGTATGGGTTTGTCCTAAAACTTCCCCTTATTACATCCATGTTGTATAGGACCAAGCCATGCACCCTAAGAATATATTTTATCGCAATTTGCCCACATGGATGTCAGTACACAATAAGGCCATAATTTCAATTACGTTGAAATTCAAAACAAAATTGTAGAAATTATTAATTTAACAAAATTTAATATAAATGGTATAGAATTTATAATTATACCATTTATTATACAATATGTGGCCATAGCATTGCAATACATATATTCATAATAATTATATAATGAATGAATAACAATAATAGAAATAATAAGCAGGCCAAATTTCATGCGTTATTATATTGATATTAATCATATGGTGAACGTTACCATTTTATTGAAGATATGATAGTCATAACAAATTAATAATAGATAATCTATTATAGCATACGTCTAAATCAAATTCTAGTAATGTTAATTTCCATGTATCCATATATCTATATAATAGTAATACTATTTCATTATCGTCATCATCACATGTATCAATGATATAAATTATGATATAGTATCATAACTAATAATACAACTATGACCAATAACCATATATAATACACTATAATGACATATTAGCACTATACTCCATATTTAGTTACAACGATAATATACAACAACAACAATAATTATAATAATAAGAATATTTTTACTAATTATGTTAACTTTTTTCCCATCCATTTGGTTTTTTCATATCACAAAAAAAAAAAAATGAATATACTCTTGTTTCCCCATTATAAAAATTTTGACAATATTTAAAAAATTGTAGAAAATGCTTATTCCAATAATTGAACGCCTCCAAAGAGACAAAATAAACAAATCTCTCGTCATCTCCCCTGGATGCCCATTAAAATAATTTTGAGTTTTTCTTTTTATTAAATGCATCTGGATTTTCAAAATGGTAAGAAAAAAATATGCTTTCTCACGGTTTTTTCCCATTGCCCATTAAGAAATCCAAAAATATTTAAAAATTGCTAAAAAAACAGTTTTCTTTGTTTCTCCTTTCCTAATATCATTCGAACAACGAAAATATAAAAAATATATCGATATTTCCATTGTCTAATTTAAGCATTAATTAAAAAGGGGCAATGTTTTCTTTCCTTTTTTTTTTTTTTTTGGCCTTAAATTAAAATCAACACCCATTCGAATACTAAGAAATAAATCCAACACTACAATTGCAACATCGATCAATCACAAAGAAAATGTAAAAAAGATAAAAATATGAATTTACTGTATATAGTTTTTAATAAAATTATATGTATTTTATTATTCTCATTTTCGCCCACAACTAACTTGTAACGTCTTAAATTATAGGCATTACAACTCGCCACGTGTCCTTCTCTTGTTAAGAACACGCTAAGGCTATAATACACTAAATCCACCGGTTGTCAATTTAAATCATCAAAACTCTAATAAATTGATACTTTATAATCTCATAAACTATACAATCCAGAACTTCAAATCATCCAAATCAAAAGAAACCTAATAATAAGTTTCATAAAGTTTTAAAATGTTAAATCTCAATATGTTCTCAATAACTATCATTGCCTACTTCCATATCCAAAAATCTACTGATCATCAGCTGGGTAGTTTAATCCACTATCGCCATCCCCATGATCCATGAATATATCATAGCCAGACAGATCATATACCATATCATCATCACCTGTACCTGAAAAAGATAAAGGGATGAGCGGAAACACCCAATACGCCATACCACAAACAAATATGCATGATCATACAATATACATAAATCACATACAACCCTAAAACTAATGCAACAACCACAATTTGTTATTTTTAATTTAGCCAACCAACCAACACAGTTTAGAACCATTTGTAACTACTCCTAAACCCGGAGTAAATCATGACTCCATAAAACAAGTTTTATACAAAAATACTTTTATATACATATATTGGTGTTGGATGCGATCCACCCACTGTTGCGTACCACAATTAAGCTGGCATGACTCCTAATCTACCGGGAATTATATCCAGGTGCAACTCCACTTAGGACACCACTATACAAAGATCATCAGGTTACCAGCGTTAGTATCACACTTTGTGTGGTCTTTACTAACCGCAGCCAATCACAAGCAGCAAATCAAATTAAAAGGTCTAATAAAATTATGTCAATTTATTTCTCTAATCCTACATACACAAACGGCAATCAAGGTAAAATCGTACATGGATTCGCTTTTAATTCTAATCTCACTAACAGAACTTCTAACAGCAAAGAAACTCAAA
The DNA here is from genome assembly GCA_024138025.1 of Combretum micranthum. Taxonomy (NCBI): domain Eukaryota; kingdom Viridiplantae; phylum Streptophyta; class Magnoliopsida; order Myrtales; family Combretaceae; genus Combretum; species Combretum micranthum. The sequence continues at coordinate 823,176 of JAMXBD010000526.1, forward strand.
TCTCACAAATTTTCCTAATCATCGATATATCTCAAATCAATTTCAATTGCAAAATTATAATTAAATCCTAACCCTTATTTCCATAATCCCTTTCAAAAGATCTATAACCCTAATCATAGATCCACAATAAGAATTTAACACACCTGTTTATCTTGTTCACAATCCAATAAAATCTCCAAACACAGTTCCTTCAAAGATTCCTAGTTTCTTCCACAATTCCTTCAATATACATATAATCCTGCATTAATAAACCAACCACTAGAAAAATATCACATCTTTAAAATCACAAAGATAGGATGGTTTTACACTTTCCTAGATCTTGCAGATCTTGGTTGAAATAAGATCCAAATTCAATCAATCTTCTGACACAATCAATTAACTATTCTTAATTGCTATAATCATATTCCTATAATCTATAAATCTTAAGAATCACAAAACCATAATAAAGATCTTATCTTTATCTTGAATCGAAACCACAAATCTCCAAATTAAATCCACTTTTGGGTTTCTTTACTAGATCTTGAATCTCCTTCAAACATATGAAAAGAACCTTATAAGAAAAATAACCCTAAATGATTAATTGAAAAAGACTAGAGAGAGACCCACTTACCTTTTTTACTGAGGAAGAGTTGTGAGGAGGGAACAAAAGGGTTAAGGGGATATTTATAGGTTTGGGAAAACCTAATTTTAAATATTTCATTTATTGTCCTTTTTTATGATATTCATTGCCCTTCTTTATGATTTATTACATCTCCATAAAACCCTTTTATTTATTAGCGTATCATATTCATTATCCTTCTTTATTATTTGATTTGAATGGACTATTTTGTCATCTTATTTAACAACATATGACATTCCTTAACCTTCTTTATAATTTATTTATATACTTTAGGGTTGACCATAAAACCCTCTTATTTTATATCAAATGACATATTTGCCCTTCTTTATAATTTATTTATCTGTATATTACATAACTCATTCACATAAATGCATATATATACATATATACACAATTGAATTTTAATTAATTTATTAAAAATGTTAACTTTTCTTTTTATATCTAAAATAATATATTGGTTAAAAATCTAAAATTACTTTCCTTTAATTTTTAAAATAATATATTACTTAAGAAAAGTAAAATATTAATTTTTAATAAATTAATTAGTGAACAAACACTAAAGTGCATCAAAATTAAAGTGTAGACTCCAAAAATGCAATTAAAACTAAAGTACATGCACTAAAATCCAAAAAAAAAAGTGTAACAGTGTTAATTGTTCTGTTAATAGAGATACTAAATTGAATCCAAATTGAAATTATAAGTACTAAATAGCTAAAATTGTTAAGACACTAGATTATCAAAAATTAAAAGTCTAGGCACTTCTGTTGCCTTTATTTTATTTGATCAAGATTGGTTTTCTTTTTTATGTATAATTAGAATCCATGTGCTTAATATATAGTTTCCTTGTATAGGTTTGGGTCTTGTCTTTTTCCCTTAAATAAAATGTCATCTCTTTGTCTCCAATTGCAAGGGGGGCAAAAGGGAAGATTAATGGCCACGGTGGGTTGAACATCATGTTCATATTTCCATGGTAAAGGTTTTTTTTTTTTTTTATATATCCATTGCTCAAAAGGAAGGTTTCCAGCATTTACAATGTTGTGTTGGTTCAAATAGATACCGCCATCAGTAGTTCCAAATAAAAAACTGAACCAACCCATCCGGTTTTAGAACCGAGATAGAATTGTCGATTCCTAGTCGGTTCTATGGTGAAGAATCAGTAAAACAAGCTATTCCAACCTTGTTACCAAAAAACATGAAAACAAAAATAAATTGGAATTGAATTCAACTTAAACATTCATGGCATAATATTTGTAATATTTGTAGTAGAACTATTTATGGTTCATACTTATCATTTGCAATAGAAATGTTTGTGAAACATTTATTTCACTTTCTCTTTCATCTAATGTTAAATCATTTATAATATTTTCTGCTGCATAAGGGCATTTATTTTTCTTAATCTTCTTTCCTAAAAAAAATTAACAAGTTCCCCCGCTCTAGAACAGGAATCAAAATCGGCAATTCCACAAGAACCCGATCCTCATTCGGCAAAACCAAAACAAGCATCCATGTCTAGGTTTAGATTTTGCTAGAAAGCTTGGGGTTATGGGCAGGTTTTGAAGTTGTGTTCAATGTTCTTTAGTGTGTTTTAGCACCTTGGGCACTTAGCTTGTTGAGTTCACATTATCTAATTATTTTGGAGGCTATTAGTAAACAATTTCTTAGTTATGCTAGATTAGAATTTTGCTTTTAGGCTTATAGGTGTAGTCCACAGCCATTTAAAAGAGGGGTTATTCCATATAGACATGGACACTAGTTTTGAATCAAACTGAATTTGGAACCACCAGTTCCAATTTTGGAAAATGAAGAACCAAAATTGGAACTAGATATGTCGTTTCTAGTTTAGTTCTGGTAGAATCTGTGATTCCCGATCCAATTCTAAAACTAAGAACCATCTAAGTTGCAATTTTTTTTTTTAAAGATAGAAGATTAAGGCAAAAATTATGCCATGAATGTTCAAGTTTAATTTGAATTTTGAATCCATTTTCAAGTTCTATGCCTCTTGGTTTCTTTTTTTTTTCATTTTTCATTTTTTTAATCGGGGTGGAACTATCGGTTTCATAGTTCTTGACCATGGAACCAACAGTTCCATAGTTGTCAAAATTGGGATTTTACTCATACAATTTTACTAGTTTATGAATTCAAGAGAATCTTCTAAGTTGACTAGTATGTAGAATTTTTTTTTTTTTATAAATCTCACAATTTCAACCGAGTCTATATGTGGACTTGGTAGAATCTTACGTTTTTAACTTAGTTTACTGATTTCACCCATATAAGTCAAATAAACTAAAATATAAAAAAATACAACTGTGTTTTTACAATTAAATCGACTATTAAGATGATATATTTTTTTCATCACATTTTAATTTTGTTTCTACACTCTCTCACCATCTCTTTCGCTCGCACATAGCCTTCCCCCCCAAACTCTCTTGTGCTACATTTATATAATTCATCCAAATCAAATTATAGTTATAAAGTTTATGAGAAAATTTATTTATTTCTTTTATATAATTAAATAATTGAAATAAATTGAAAAGTTAGATCATTCTTCAATTAATAACTTCTTTCAAACAAAATTATAAGAAAGAACTTAATTCAGACTCTAGTCATTCTTTTTGTTATGCATGTTAATATTGATTAAGAGTTATTATGAAAATGAGATTCTAATCTCTTTATTTTTCTTTTTATAAGAACTTAATTTCTTTATTTTTCTTTTTATATCATTATGTGTTTTAAGTTTTTTGTAACTTCTTCAAGCATATCTATGGTTTTTCAAAGTTATTTTATGTAGGTTGTAGAAACTTACGTTTTTACGATTCGATTTTATATTTCAGTTTCAACCCTCTAGTGATCCCACATAATATCACGAGTTTGACAACTTTGAGCGGTTCTATCCCAGTTTGGTACTGGTTCTGAAACTACCGGTGGCAATTTCGATCCGATTTTTAGTTCGGAACCTAATCGTGTCCCTGTGTAATTCCATATGTCCGCCTCGAGGGCTTTATATATTTCTTCAACTGAATTTTTCTGTGTGTTACCTCTGTTTCATTGAATTTTCTGAAATTTATGTTCATTTGACCGGTTAGTCCAATGTGATATCTCAACCAATCATCTATTAGGTAGCCAGTGTATTCCTCGTTCCATTTAACATCTTAAGGTGAGCGGCTTGTTCCGTCTGCGGTCCATAAATTATATGTATTAAGGGTCCTATAAAAGACCAACTGTCTACCCAAATGGTTGCGGCTATCTTGATTTCCCGAGAGAATGTGTCCTTTTGTCCAGGTATGTGCTTCAACCGTATCTTTCATAGTCCCCTGTTGTGTCAACCATTTAATAGACCACATGCGGTTCTTGTATTTTTCTCGAATAAATTTGCTCCATAATGATTCATGATTTAGAAATTTCCCAGCTTCTTTTTTTTTAATTTTCGAGGCTTTTTTTCTTTGTTGGATATTGTCTAAACCAAGGTGGCCATTATCTTTGAGTAGAGTTATTTGTTATGTGAATAGTTAACACATATTACCTATTTACAATCTTAAATGTTTTGCAATTATCATCAACACATATAATAAATATACTTAAAATAATATCTAGTTGGATTTTTATAGACTTGTAAGAGGAGTAATTTTAAATTTCTTTATAATGTGGGGCTTATCTTATCTTTGTAGAAATGTCTTGAGTGTATGTAGTTCTACATTGCTAATTTTACAACTACATGTAGCACATCTTATATTAATCCCCCAACAAATGGGCTAAAGACTTTTGTTCTTAGGCCTAAATTTGTTTCAAGTTGAAAATTTATGTTATTTAATTTTAATTATTTTTTTAATTTTATCTTTATATTTTTTTTTTTTTGCTAATTTGAGATTTTATCTTATTAAAAAAATTCTTTAAATTTTTTTATCTTATTTTTTTAGTTTAATTAATGCAGTTGGTTCAATGGACCATCAACCAGCCCATGAACCATCAGGTTGACCTAGAACCGACTTAGCCCTCAAGCATAGACAGGCTAGTTTCGAGCCTCTCTCGACCTAACCTGTGTGACTTGGCAAGTCCAGGCTGCTTCAACCTGGTGCCAAGTTCTACTTGTTGAGGCTTATGGTGGACTATAGTTCTCTTTGAGTTCGGAATGACAACTACACAAATTTTACATGAAAATTTAATTTAGTATCTAAACTTTAAAGTGGTCAATTTAGTATTTAATCAAACTTTTGTGGCTATTTTTATTACCTCTTAAACAAAGTTTGTTCTATTTATAATCGTAGAAAAATTAGCATATCATTTAGATTTGACTAATGCTCCAAACACCATATAGCAATGATAAATTGCTTTTTCTACATCAAGAAACAAAATAAATAGTATCGGTAAGATAGTAAAAATAGCCATAAAAACTTTTATTGAATATTAAATTGATCACTTCAAAATTTATATACCAACCCAAATATTTATAAAAGTTTTGGTAGCAAATTTGATATTTTTTCTAATAAATATAATAGTTCTTGGTCAATTTAGATTTAAAAAATGTATGGTTGTAAAAGTAAGCATCAATCGTTTTACTTACCAAAGACTAGTCATTCAAAATATATTGTTTTAAAAACAATTAATAATATGAGACCATAAAAAATAAAATAAAAAAAGAATAGAGGCAAAGACAACTTTATAAATGAAGTGGAGAGGTTAATTATGCGTCACCCTATAGATTGGGATAAATATTTACTATCCTTAAAAATATATATTTGTTGAATATTTTATACCAAGTGTATGAATGAGTCATGAGTGGTAAATAACTACCAAATAGATTTAGATGCATGGTAGTGGCAATGGGTGATTTCTAGAAACCCTATTGTCCATGTTTTATAAGTGTTATCACTTATCCATATATGATTGGTTATTAACACTAGTAATCATGGTTGTTAAAATCGTAATTTTACTATTCACTCAAGTCTGTAGAATCATATAGAATTGTGCAAAATCAGTAAAATCGTAAACATGTAGAATTGTACATCTAATTTCATAATTTTACCTAACGTCTTTACCTTAATAATTTTTTATCCATTTTAATTATGAAAAAACATATAAAATTATAAACTTATAGAATCGCACATTTGACTCGCGATTTTGACAACCACGCTAGTAGTAAATATTAGAATTTGAGGTGTTACAATGAGACAAAGTTTATCTCTATTACTACAGATTGAGGCTACTTCAGCGAGTTTATCTAGCGAAATGATGTTCGACAGTAGTTTTTTTATTTTTTATTTTTTTAATAGATATGTAGCGGCAAGATTTTGTTGGCGCTTCATTAGGGATTTTGCTGCTAAGTAAATTTCATTTTTAGCACACAGAATCCCGCTCTTTCTTTTTATGAGTGGCAAAAAAATTAGCATATTGGCGAAAAAAAATTGCCACGTAGCACTTAAATAGGATATTTATCTTTATCCCATTTTCTCTACAGATTTTATTCCATATATTGATATTTATCCTTTTTTGTTTACTCATTCACACTTATATGTAACCAGCGTAAATTTATTTTCCTTTATTTCTCAATCTTTTGTTGGTAAGTTTTTGCTTGTGATTTTGTAGATGAAATATTTTGAGAAGGAACGGCTTTTTCTACGGTCATAATTTCCATCCAACTCAAGTTTTGATTTTCAATAATCTCTCGAGGTAAATTTTTACTTCTTTACCTGATTTAGTCTTTTAATCATGATTAGGGTTTAGGGTTTGTAGATATTTTTGAAGTGATGATCCTTTGCCTTATAGAATGATTTGCTTGGTGATTAATGTGTGATGTTATTGTGATAATTTATTGAGGTTTTTTGTCTTTTATTGTTTACTATTTGTTAAAGTGGAATTTCCTGACCTCGCCATTAATTACTGCATAGGAAGGTTTTAGATGACCTCTTAGGAGCTGACGGCTTTGGTTTCTTATATTTTTTTTCATTAATTAAAATAAACTTCCATAGAGAATTTTTTTTTCGATTCAATTTGTTTCCTAATGGTCTTGAATGCACAAATTAATTTCATACGTGAATAGTGCAATTGAAATTCTAAGTCATAAGAAATCCCTTAATAAATTGATGGATAACTCATTTCAAATAAATTGCTTTACCCTATAATAGTGATAAGTATATAATAATGGAAATGTTATATTACTTATTAGCCAAAACTTTCTTTTTCTTTTATCCTTTTTGGTTTAATTAAACTGGCTCTATTTAACTAAGTTCAACCATGATAGGATTACACATATATATAATTTGTTTTGATTAGTGAAAATAGCTAATTTAGAAGGAATCCTATTTAAAAGAAGCAAAAACACAATTCCATTTAGCTTAAAAATTTCTTTCAACAACAACCCTCATAGTATGGTTAGTACCATATTAATGTTGCCTGGTCATAATATGTACTCTATTAGTATTTATTGAATGAAAACATGGGTTAACAATGTCTTGTTGAGTACATGACATGACATTACTGATGACAACATTCATGAGTAATTTTTCAACATTTTAAATAATTCCTAGTGCAATGTTGTAATCCCTTAATTGTATTTACTTTAAATTAGCAAACTATATTGTAGTTAAAGAGTGACATTTAAAATTTTTAAAAGAAAAAATCTTTGTTACCTATAAGCATAAGTTCTTGGTATTTGATTTTCTTTTTTTTACTCATTTTTGCAAAACTTAAATTGTTCTTTTGATTAAATTGAATGCCTACGTAATAGTTTGTGCAAGACATATGTACCCACAAGAGGAAAGTTTGTCAATTTGCTCTTTTTTAATTTTCTTTATCAAAATCTTAAAAAAAAAGAAAAAGAAAAAGGTAAATTATAGGAGTTGTTGACAAATAATTTTAATTTGTTTGGATGAAATTCCTTGTTTGTTTATTCTATTGTTAAAGCCAACATGAAGAAGGAGCACTTAATGATATACTAAAGAATAAAATCATGTGTCGTTAATAATTTGATTGGTAAAAACCTTCAAAACTTGACAACTCTCCCTTAGGCATAAGACCCCATTTTTTTTTTTTTTCTTTGGCAATAACGTTTGCTTTTTAATTTCAATAGTCTTAGTGTAGAAGAAATTATTAGAGACTACAGCTATTGAGATAAAACAAGTGTGCTAGATGAAATCAATTTATACTGTCAATTTGATATAATAATTTGAATTTTACACCAACGTACAGGGATAAAAGCAAGTTAAGTGTTTATACTTTTAAATTTGACGAATTGGTGTTTAAAGTTTTAATTTTTGCAATATAATGTTTTGAGCTACGATATGTTGCTCTATAGCTTTCATCCTCGTAAGGAACAGCTTGCTACACAAAACTCCTATCAATTTTCTTGCTATTGCAAAATTATTGCTCTAAATACTTTAATCTATTCCCCCTACTTATCCTTGCTTTTGAAAAGGAACCTATAAATACTTTATTCGTTTCCAATCTCTAGATGGATTTCTTTATCCTTGTTAGATGATAAGGTTCAAGAGAGGATAGATTGTTTGTTCATGGTTCTTTTGCATTCTCGTGTTGTATTTATTTCATTTATCTGTTATATTTGTATATACTCTGACTCTTGAAGTTGAGAATCTACTGGACTGGAATGCTAAAAAGCAGTGAAGGAAAAATTGTAGGGTTCATCTTCCTTTTGCGAAGTATACATCTATCGTTGTTGGGTCTGTAATGTCAAAATTTAGATCTTATATAAATAATGGATGCATGTCTATAAGTACTAATTAATATAGGAACAAAAAAATATTTTTCATTCAAAGGAAATTTATTTCTTCATTTGTTTTCAATTTGGTGACATGCTTATTATTGAAATGACATATTTTCCTATTGGTAAATAATGGATGAACTATCCATCAATTTAATTAAAAGTAAACATAATTAGTATACATTGTAATAGTGCTTAGTAGACATTTGGTCAATATGGGGTGGCTTGTGGAGGAAGAGAGAGAAATGCAATTGTTCGTAGCTTAAAACTGATATAATTTTGCTAGTGTTTATATAGAAAGTGGTGAATGGCATTGGAATACTTACTTATGGATATAAATGAATTGGAAAATAATATTGGTCATTTTACTCCATTCAAGTTTTTGTATATTCCTCCCTCTGATCAATTTTGCTATATATATATATATATATGAATTAATGCTTATTAATTAGTTGTGTTATTTTATTCGTACTGTACTCATATAAGTTCTTGTTATTTTAAAAATTATGTTATATGATTAACATTAACCATAAAGTAAACTAAATCCTAAAAAGGAATATTGCTCTTTGGTGGGTAATTATGCCCTGTGTATATATAAATTTCTCTTAAATAAAAAATAAATGTGTGTATGAATGTTCATTTAATTCTTTTACATTTATGTAATTTTGTTTGTCTTCATTGCTATGCATCTTTTTTATAAAACAAGCTAAAAAATTATGCATATTTTTTAGAAAGTGACAGACATAGAAAATTGGGCACACTTACATAAGCATAGGAAAGGCCAAAGGCAGTGAATGGGTTCACCTGATGCAGAAAAGATTATGTAAGGCTACTTTATTAAATTATAGTTTAACTTTCATGGGCTTTTTAAATCAATTTAACTAACAATTTGCCTATACCATATAGAGGGAAGAAGAAGGAAGATGAGGCTCGAGTTAAAGAGAAGGGGGGTAAGCCTAAGTCTAATGCTGTCATTATGGAAAAGGTTTTAGGCCATAAGTCAGGCTATTATCGAGGATTATGATGTGCAGGCCTATCACCCTCATCCAAGCAGCAATATATGAAGAGCAATATGGATCTTCTTCACAAACATCTACTCGATCTAATGAACAGGATGAAGTCCATCATAAGGTAGCTGCTTTAGAGCAAAAGTGTGAGGAGTTAGAGCGGAAATTGCAGGCTCAATCTCAGCAGATGATGCCCTATCCATGGCTGCCTTTTGCTTAGCCACCTTTTGCATCATCTCTAGGTGGTCAATCAAGTGGTACATCTCAACAGCATCCTTTCTCTAGTGCTTTTTCATGGCCTAATCTACAGATGTACTCTCCTAATGGGTCATCATCACAATAACTTGCTCCATATCCATTTTTCAACTCACAGGGACAATTTAACCCTATGCAATTTAACCCCTTCAGCATGTCGCCCTTCGTAATAAATCAAGGTGGAGAGCCAAGAGTATCTAGATCAGGTTCAGATGCAGCTGTCAGGCCTCCTACATAAAGAGTGTGTGTCTATGTATATGTTTTTATTTAGGTCCATTAGTCTAGTTTGTTATCGTCTGTATTTAACATTTTTTTTTTTTGGACATTTGTATTTGAATAGGTTATGTATGTTGTTTGCTTTTATGGATTTTTTACTATTTACATGTTAGATTAATTGCTTTAATATTTTTTAATTGATCATTGTTGCATTAATTTTCATATAAATTTGATTCTATTATTTTTTTATTAGCATATAATTATTTCAATTGCATGGAATTATAGTGTTTTTTATTAATTGATAAAAATTTGAAAAATAAAATAAAATAAGTTAAGCGGCGAATTTATTTCGCTAATAAGCTGGTGTGGAGTTATTAAGCGGCAAATTTAATTGGCAAAAGAAGTTCGCCGTAGCGAGTTTTTTGGCAAAAAATTTTTGCTAATGAGCTAGGCATGGGAGCTATTAAGTAGCAAATTAATCAGCAAAAAAAGTTTACTGCTAGGAGTTTTCCAGCAAAAAATTTTTGCCAACAGCTTTTTTTCAGCAAGGCTTTCCCAGCAATGCATTATAGCAAATTTAATTCGCTAAAAAGCTATTCAGCAGTGAAATAAGACCTACTGTTGCAAGTTTTTTTTATTGAAGTAGCTCTTTATTTTTTAAATGATCTTAATTAGTGGCAGACTCGCCTTTTTAACCTGATCTAAGTATTTATAGACAAAAGAGATTACTTTTCTAGCTTAAGCACACCTCAAATAAAGGAGGTGGGAAATTATGAGTAAAATAAAAATCATAAAACTTGCCAATCACATGCAATGACGTGTTTTAATAGAGCGTAATTATATAATTATATAAAATCCTTTATTTATATGTTTAAAAGTTGTAGTTAGGATCAAAAGTTGGAAACAGTAAATATGTATCTTTAAGAACACTATAAAGATCCTTAGTAGTAAAAAAATGATATGATGGTGTCTTGCATGGCTTATCGAAAGCTTTTTGGGAGGAGTTATTCCATATCTGATCGAGTCAACATTATTCGAGGGAACAGTGACGGATTGGTGAATCTATTCTCGAATAAACATATATCATGGGTGTTTGTCCAAGACATCAACTTTCGAGGATTTTGCTTTCATTGAAGTTGGGTTTTTGCTTGGCAAAATACGCATCTTGTACGCTTCACTACTGCTCCAAAGTGCGTAATGCACGGTCATATCTAGGAATTGCTTCTGCATCACAAAGTTAGCTAACTCTAAATAAGGCATATGGTTGTGACTTGTGAGCATACTCACGGTTCCATGAACACGTGTATGTGTACCATTCAACTAAGGAAAAAGGGCAAAAATAATTATTATTATTATAATTATATGTTGTTGACGATATCGGGGATCTAATCACATAAATCAATCATCAACTACGTGCTTTAGCTTGTTAATTTGACATGCTTTATTGATTCTCAATCTACAATTCTATCCGTCAATTTCCTCGATGTCTTCCACGGAAGGGAAAAATTATTCTAAATCTTGTACCGGCAACATATGTCAAATGATGCATCAGCAGTAGTTATATTAATGATTTTTCATTTATTTTATATTAAACAGAAAATAATCGCAATACGTATATTATAAATATAAAAATTGCTTAAGTATAATTACTGTGATAGTTAAAAATGGATATGCATACATACATATACATACATATATATATGGAGTTGAATAATTAGATTTGTCTTATGGATTTATTATATTGAAGTCCTAAGGACCCCTTTGATGTTTCACATAGTTTTAGAAAAATAGATGATAATAATTTTATTATTATCACCTCAAAATTCTATCAGTGTAATAATTCAATAGGGAAATTCTTGAAAAGTTACTTTAGAAAATAACATAATAACTTCCTTAACCTACTATCCCACTTTAGACTCCACTACTTGCTCATTAGCACAACTTCTGAAAACTCAATTCCAATATTTTAAACCTACTAATTATTGTAATGTCTCCTTATATAACATATCAAGAGCAAAATGGGAAGAGTTAAATTGAATTCTAGGCTTTATATTTATTAGCAATATGTATTTCATTTTGGTTAAATGGCACAATTTAAAGAGTCAAGTACACGTACTTGAGATGAATTAGAGAGATATGACATGTTGAGTTTGAAATAAGGACTATAGAACTAGTTGTCCTCTTTCGAATTTTTGCAGGGAGACTTGTGCATTTAAAGAGATCTTCTATGAATTTAGACTCACAAGAAAGCAACGTAGGAATCTATTAAGAGGATGACTCACCTCTACCATTCACTATGATTGCAATTTAACAAATGTCACCAATGGTCATATGCTGTAAATGCTCATGACTTCCTCCTCACTTGAGAAATTAAAAATTGTGAGAAACATTGCCATCCTGTCATATTGTAAACACAAATAATCAAATAAAGCTCAAAACCAAGAATACAATACTTCTCAATAATAGTGGGTTAATGCTATATAGCTCCACTTATCACACATGAATTCAAGCTCCTAAGATCGTCTGCTCCTCGCCCTATCCCTTTTCTTAGGATTATGTTACATTTGGTACCTAGACTTCGGCTAATTTTTCAATTAACAACCTTAACTTTAAGATTGCTAGTTTTCATATCAATTAAATTGTGCAAAGTCGGCTATATTATCTATGCTAACTCCATCTAAAATTATCTGGTTGATGAGCCTTTTTTTTTCCTTTTTACCAAGGGTAAATATCAAATTTAATTCCCAAATTTTGCACAAAAATTCAATTTGGTACCTAAACTTTAAAGTGATAAATTTAATATATAATCAAACTTTGCATAACTACTTTTATTACTTTCTTAACACAATTTACTCTTTGGAAGATGTAGCATATCATTGATTTTTTACCATTTCTCCTAATATCATCTAGCACTAATGGACTACTTCTTCCATATAAGGAAACAGAGCAAACGATGTTGTAATACCCTTTCTTTTTTAATGATCTACATGTGTGTTATTACAACATCACTATTCTAAGATCACATATAGTATGAGGCACGTATTGTATACACGTAATCACTACAATTGAATTCACAAATCTATAAAAAGCAACCTTATGATTATTAATATTATCTACAATAAAAACCTACATAAATAAATATGTTGAAACCATGAAATTTTATTAGATTTAAATATGTATTAATTATTTGATAACTTAATAATTTATTAATTTAATGATTTTTTTTATTTAGTGAACATAAATGTAATTATATAAAAAAATATTTGTATATCACTAAAATATGCATCACATTTTGTAAATTAATTTAAAAATAAAATTCATTTTACACATAAATTTATGAAAATAAGTACATAAACGGTATTCATTGTTTTAATACTTAAACAATATTCATTATACTGACTAATTAAATAAAATTCAATTCAAGTCACTTGCATCTATGGCTTCATTGTACTAGAACTAGAGTCACGGTTCAGCTCAAGTCTAGAACCAAATCCGAATCGGCAGTTCCCAGTTCCAATATTGGTGGAACTAGAACCGAACCCACAAAAGTCGGGCCGATTCCCAACTCTTAGGAACCAACGAGTGTCGCGAGTTAGTTCCCATTCGGATGTTTACAACATTTTTTTTTTTCACAAAATGAAATATTTCAAAACAATTTTTCATCTCTTTTTTTCTTGTATTCTTATTATTATTTTATTGTGCCTGAATATAAGGTAAACTTTTGCTCCATTTTGATATATTCAATTTGCATCAAATTATGAAAGTGAGAATGTAGTTCAATCTGTTAGAGAAGAAAAAAGAAGAAAACAGTTTTGCCTAAGATTTATTTAATAACGAGAAGGTGAATACTGTGTACTTCTACGAATAGCACATGAAATGTCTAATAAATGACTTGGTTCTTTTTTTTTTATTTTTTATTTCGCAGGGAAGAAAGCATAGTGTTGTTGGTACCATTCGTGGAATTCTTTCCTTGATTGATATAAAAGGCTAAAGAGAGTAGCACAGAGAAGGGAATAGGGAAACCTCAAAATAGGAAAAAAGGAATAAAAAACAAAACAATATATTAGTTTTTAAGTCTGAGGCATGTTTAAGCATTTGTGTTTATTCATGTAATTATTCCTATCTTTGTTTCTCTCTCTCATCTATTTCTTTTTCTTTATCTATCTTCATCTCTTCTTCTCCCTTTCTTGTCTATCTGTTTCTTCAATAGACATGCATGTTTCTAATGAATCACGTTTTCTAATTTTCTCTTGAATATCGAGATAATAGCTGATATGTTTTATCAATTTATATGTTTTCTTTTTTGTTTTTTTCATTTTTTTGGTCGGAACCGTTGGACTTGCTGAGACATTTGGTTCTTAGACCAAGTCTTGACCCAGCGATTGCAGAGCCGTTGCTGGTTCTTTACAATTTTCTAGTTCGAACCGACCTGACCTATCGGGTCTTAGGTCTGTTCCAAACCACCATTACTGGTTCGATTCCCAGTTAGGGAACCATCGATGGTAGTTCAGGTTGGTTCCCAGGTTAGAATCGACCCATAATGATGTCTAACTAGAACTAAACATTCAACATATGATGATGAAGAGAACATCATATGAAAACATATAAAAAAAATTATAAATCACATCCAACAATAGCTTCTTATCTAAAAGGTATCCAAAGATCAACCATAACTAACCAAATGCATATAACTTTATATGAGTATAAAAGAGATCGCTCCACATACACTCAAAAGGATTTATAGTATTGGCTTGATGAAAAGCATCATATGAAAATTAGTCAAGATATAATAACAAACACTCCCAAGCGATCATCTGAGTACCTTTTTAGCATACCAAGCAATATAAACCAGCAAAATTTCCAGACATAGAGAAGGTTGTCTATGAGTGGTTTCTCCAACTAAGATCACGTGAATATAACTAAAGAGCTAATTTTAAAGAAGAAAAGAAAGATGATGGATATTTTTATATTCTCAAAAGACTTCTAAGTACAACTTTCTCAAGGTTGGCTTGAGAAGTTCAAGCTAAGACATGATATCAAGTCATTTCATCATTTCAGAGAAAGTAGTTCAACTGACACATAAGATATGATGAAGAAAAAATTGGAGTCCATAAGGAAAATATAGATAAATTCCCTATTAAAGATGTTTTTAATATGTACGAAACTAAATTCTTTTATAGGTTACAAAATAATCATTCTCTTATAAAACAGCAACTTGAAGGAAGTAAACAAATAAAAGCTTACAATTGTTATTTGTTACAATGAGGGAGTTTAGAAAAAAAAATTCTTTTATGGATTATTGAAAATTATGCAAAACCACATTACTTCAAGAATGTCAACATAAATATACTTTAATTGTTAATCCCATGCCAACAAAAAAGCATGGATGGCTAGCATGCTTTTTGACAAATATGTTTGTTTGCTAGACTGTAAAATGAATGATAACATAATTTTGTCGGTGGTAGCAAATTGTCCAGCCCATCCAAGAAATATTGAAGGGCTATGAAATGTTGAGTTATTTTATTTTTTCACCTAACATGGCATCAAAAATCCAACCATATGACATTGCGATAATAAGAACTTCAAGACGCGCTATCGTAAGAGATTTTGTTGTAAGATATTGGAAGGCTATGTGTTAGGCCAGTTTAATCCAAAAAAAAAAAGATTAGTGTTTTAAATGTCATCAATCTTGCAGTCTTAGCTTAGATATTAAATGTTCAATAATAAACAATAGGAAATTGCTTACAACACTACAAAATTCGTTCGAAGGATGAAGCAACCTCAAGAAGAAGATAAATAAAACAATTTCTAAAGAAGGCTTCATGAGCTTGAGAAAATGAATAATGATCTTGGTTACTGCAATAAAATGGATGTCAATCACTTGTTAGATTTTTGGCTAGAAAAAAAAATCACCTGTTAGATTACCTGAGTGAAAAATGATGAATGTTTAGAGATCTAAAGATTAGAAGAATCTGTAGTTAGTGTAATTAAAAATCCTATTGTGAATAAAGTTGAGAATGATTCAGTACCTTTGGAACTAACTATGCAAAAGGAAGCGCTCGTAGCGGCAATAGCTTTTCCCAATTTTCGCTACTATTCGAGAACATGACACTAAAGCTTTAAATCCAATGAGAAAAGTTAGATATAAAATCCCTCTAAATTAAATTTCAAGAAAACATAGACAACAGAAATTCATATTTTAATAAATTTTCTTAATTATGTTTGTAATTTTAGAGAATTATTCATTTGTGATATTAATGGGACTATAAGTTTATATAAGGATATTCCTAAAAATTATTATCTTATTAATTTATTAAAATTACTAATTTTTAAAGTGTCCAAAGTAGGGGCAAGGAAAAAAGATTTTTTTAGAAAGATTATTAATTTATTCAGGCTTAGTTGTATATTACTAAACAGGGTGAATTAGTAGAGGGTACTGGCAATCTCTTTATGGTCATACTTACCTATGAGACAAACAAGATGTAGTTATTCTATATTAGTTTGACAAACAATATGTTCAATTTTTTTTTCTTTTTTTTATTTACTTAGCACTCGCATCATATGTGCACATCCTTTTTATATAAATAATATATATACACGTATTTTCTAGAAATTAAAAAAAAAAAATTGGCAGACACGTCTAATTACTTTCCAATAGTAGATTACCACCTTTTGTCAATTTTTTTTTTTTTATGTGACAACTTGCATTGTCTACAAAAAGGCAAGCAATGTGCTCAACATCAAAATATCTTGTAATAATTGAAAAAACAAAAAAAAAATAATAATTACATGTTATTAAGAATTTCATCAATTAAAAAGGAAGAGGAAAAAAAAAAGAGAGACAGAGAAAGAGAGAGTAGTCCACACAAAGCAATGAGATAGAGATATAGATGCATCTTGCACCAAAGAGAGAAACAATAATGGCGTATCTTTGAGTCAGCCACCATAGGCACGCTGTCCATTCTTCACAATTATATGGTTCGGAATTTTGCAATCCGTATCACAACTAATAGAGAAAGAGAGATAGATTATTGTGTGGAAAATAAAGTAACAACTCTTTTTCATGGGTTTTTTTTTTTTTTTTAATGTTTGGTGGATGGAGAGTGGACCATGTTATAATGAATTGGAAAAATACTATTTATTCAGGAGTATAACTCATAACCTTTTTCCCCACCACCCACTATACTTCTACTAGTTCTACTAGCAACCCATCCTTGCTCTATACTTCCATTAATTCTTATTTATTAGCTTATCCTAAATATTGCTCCATTGGATTAAATATTCTCTATCATTGTGGCGAATATAACCATCAAGACAAACCAAGTGGGGTTGGTATCATATCATGTGCTTGATTTGAATGAAGAGAAGTATAAAAAAGACATATCTTACCCATTTATTGATTTGTTTTATTGTTCTTGTATTAAAATTAACATGCATATATTTTGAGATGTATGGTGCAATGATCAACCGGGTCCTATGACTAGTATATTTCCCTCGGTTTCTTTTGCTTCTCTTTGAAAAAATAAGAACATCAAACTCAAATCTAATTGAGGTTTTCATAGAAAATTATGATCGAATCATCTTCAAATCCTATAGTGACAGGTTGTAGAATAATAGTATATTTTGACTAGGGTTCAGATCATATGTTATTATTGCTTTTGTAATCAAATTGTAAACTAAATTTGAGATGTTGGCGACTTAACACCAAAGTACTAGGATATTTTTGGGAGAAAATTGTAATTAGGATTGCTTATTTTTTATTGATAGATGTTTTGGTTTTGCAGAGACATTGAGGTATTAATGAATTTTGAGATTAGAAATTTGACTATAAGAATATGTTGAGTTTAGTCATGTTCAGTTAATCAACCGCATTGAAAATGGTTTACAATGATCGTCCGAGTTTTGAATGGATAGACCATATTGAGATAGGGTAAGAGCAATCAACCATATTAGAAACATGATCAAATACTTTGATCTATATGGAGATATGGTCAACCTAATTTTATATGTAGGCAACTAATTTGGGTTATTTTTTGTTGGGTGCTATTGAGTCTTCTCAATCCCAAAAACTTGCTCATGAGGTGAGACTTTCCCTCACATTTATAAAGCAGCACCCAGTCCTTTCACAACCGATGTGGGATATCTCCAACATCTCTTCCTATCATACATCTAACCATGGGATTAACCATTCATGTCCGGCTCAACCGGAGATGTTGTAAACCTTGGCTCTGATACTACTGTTGGGTGCTATTGAGCCTCTCAATCCCAAAAGCTAGCTCATGAGGTGAGGCTTTCTCATACTTATAAAATAGCACCCAGCCCTTCCACAACCGATGGGGGATATCCCTAATATTTTTTAAATTTAGAGTTAGAAACACAATCTCTTAGTATAATTAAGGTATTAATCCACTAGCAAAATAGATGCTATTATGGATGGTTTTAGTGGACTTCTTATTAAAGTGGCTAATACAAGTGGTCAACCAAATATGAAACAATTACTCTTGGAGCCTTAATCCTGGGATCAAAATTGACTCATGATTTGCAGGTCTGCCATCGAGTACCTTGAATATTAGCTTTTGGTGTGATGGTGAAAGCGTTGATGGTACACCATTTGACTTTGAACTGGATAAGAATTATAAATTTTGCGATCAAGTTATATTTTGGAGACTTATTTGGTGGGCTAAAATTAAGAATTTCCATTATTTAATTCACGATTTATCATGGCTTCTAAATTTGTAAACAATTGATTTCTTTAGAGTTTCTAAGAAGAAAATATATTTGAATTAATATATATATTCAGATACACGCGTGTGTCTATATATAGATTATTGATTATTGACAAATCTCTAAGTTTTATATATCTGCAGGAATATAATAGAGTTATCCCATATTGATGACCTCTGGGCATGAAAATATATTTGCAACAATTATTGACCTCATCATTCTTTAAAATTCAATATTTCAATTGTTGCTCCGAAAATGTTCAGCATTGAAACATCAGAATTTCTACTCTTTTAACGGTCTAAGAATATTTCGCTGGCTTTCTAAAACTATTTTAATGGTGAGTTTTTGTAGAAGGTCTCTTAAAATTTCATGTTAGTATCTTAAAAGAGCCCTCATTTTCAGAAAAAATATTATATTATTTTTTTTTCTGTGTAAGATTTTTTTTTTTTCTTCGCCATTAGGCCTATTGCAATTAGGACAGGAAAATTCGAATCTGGTATCTCTCGTTTGAAATATTAGAAGAGATGTCATTAAGTTACAATGTTATTGACACTGCATATCTCATATCAAACTTTTATGACAAAATTAAAAAAATTCTAAAATGCTCACTTTTTTATCTCGTTTGCAAAGCAATTCTACAAAGACAAAAACCCATCTTGTTGTTGGAGTTTTTTGGATTGAGCTTATTGGCTTAAGGTATTATGCCATGGAACTTAGATTGATGTCAATGGTATTAGTACATCATGTGAATTGATTAGTATATACAAATACTAATAAAATTTCGACAATTAAATAGTTTTATAAAAATTTTGTTTTATTACTATCATTTGTGAGAAAAAAAAAATATTGATGTATGCCTGCTACTCATTTAAACATGTAACTTATTTGTACCAATAAATCTTTTTTACAATAAAGATGACCTCAACTAAAGTGGTTTATGGCTTAGTAACATGGTTCATGTCCACATTATTATTATTATTATTATTATTATTATTTAAAAAGATTACAAAAATGCCACTGAAACAGAAATAATGGAAATTTTAGCTAATTCAAACTCATTTCTTGAAGAGATGAGATAGTAAGTGGATGATCTCGTTTCTTCAAAAGGCGATATTATATAAACTATAATAACCCTGTCTTTTAAAGAGGCAATGCCACTCACTTACAACCTCGTATCTTCAAAGGACAAGTTCGGCAGGCCTAAAACCCCACCGGAACTTCTTCTCCCCAATTTTATTTCCCTCCGCATCCCTCTCACATAAACCCTAACCCTAAGCTCCTTAACCAATTTCTTCCTTGTTTCAACGAATTCAATACGATTTCTTAGTGTAACCAAGAAATATAGCTATCTCATATTTTGAAAGAGGAGGTCAATCGCTTGCTATCTCGTTTCTTCTTTTTTTTTTTTTTTTGTTGTTGTTTAGGGAGGCTTTTGGGCCGAAATATATTTACTTATTTCTTATTTTTTTCAATAGACAAGTTTGAATTACCTAAAATTGCGATTATTTTCATGCCAATGACATGTCCATAATTTTTTCTTAATCAGTATTATTGATTTCCTTCTCCCCAAAAGTTGCATCCATAAATAAGTAAAAAAAAATGTTAAGCTAGGGAGAGTATCATTAAAAAGGACTTCCCTTTGAGGTAAAACACTAAAACTTGTTGCTCTCATCTTTTCCACGTATCACTACCGCATCTTGTATTTCTATGTCCATTGTGACTATATATCAGAGAAAAAAAAATCTAATACATACACCAGGATATTTTGTGTATAGTAATTAATGGTATATTTGTTTCATCTTTTTTCCGCCCATTCAGCAGCATTGTTTTAGCATCACTTGAGTAATGTATTTGGAAAAAAATAAGGTGATCATAAAATTAGAAATATAAGTACAAATATGCTCTCTCATGGTCATCTAAAAAATCTCAAAAGAGTTGAACTTATTGACATTTTAATTTTATTCAATATTTAAAAAATACTAATTAATTTTTTTAGACACATAAATATATTTCTAAAACCATCTTTTTTTTTTTCCGGTGGGTATTTCTAAAACCATCTTTCTAAACGGATTTTCGTTTTTTTTTTTAATTCTCATAATTAATTACTGAGGAAAAAAAAGGGCATCTTTCATCTGCGGATTTGACATATATTAATTTTCATATGATACTAGTGCAATAAATATGAAACTGCAAATTAATACATAGTTGGCGTCTACAAAATATCTTTCTTATAATAATCTTCCCTTAGTGCATTATACAAATTGTTTCCCAGTAGAAGCTTGCTAAAAATGCGTTTTTGTTGACGATCAACAATTAGTGGAGATCAGGTTGGTCAAATGATAGATGAGATTTGTGTGATATGAGAGAATTTAGCCAATCATCTTCATCAATGGGTCATCCCTCATTTATTAATGGCATGCAATCTTCAAATTATTTGACCCCATTGCATTTGCTGCACTGTCACATTAAGTTTGAGAAGCAAAAGATTTTATAGTAAACTTACATAAATTTATTTTAAAATATTACTTAAGTAAGGTTGTTTGGAGGAAAAAAGATTGATCGGTATTATACACTTTATGTATAACCACATATATTTAAGTGCAAATAAAATTTTAACATGTATAATAATATAACGGGTAATTTATAAACAATTACCATCTATGTTTTTCTCATATATTAAAATCTTATTAATACTTACACACCAGGTGTACATGTGACATTTAAAGGCTAATGAACTTTTCC
Organism: Combretum micranthum; assembly: GCA_024138025.1. Lineage (NCBI taxonomy): Eukaryota > Viridiplantae > Streptophyta > Magnoliopsida > Myrtales > Combretaceae > Combretum > Combretum micranthum. Next base: position 844,450 of record JAMXBD010000526.1, read on the forward strand.
TAATTTCAATGAGGTAATATATAAGTGACCTAGAATTAAGAAAAAATAATAATAATAATAATTGACATTTTATGAATACATCATATATCAATATTTTAATATTGATACATACTCACCGCTCGATATACACATAGTATGTAATACCAAATTATTCTTTTATATTAGTGCGTGACATTTCAGAAGCAAAAGATTACGTAGTAAAATTTATTCAAACACAAAAGGTGGTTTCAACTTTCAAGTCTCATTACATGACAAACTAACTTTGAGTACCTTTTCCACTCCCTATTGGCCACAAAAGTAGTAGTTCTTATTAAAACCCTTCTCACTTCAACCTTTAAACAACATAGAACATGAACCTAAACACACACTTAAACAGATAGAAGCATCATATCATGTGAATTCGTTAGCCGGAAAACGAAACACGGTGGTGGCGGTTCCATTCGGATCAGCCATTTTCCGAGGAATCTCCTGGGCAAGTATAGCTTCCAAGTGGAGGAATAAAGGCATAAGAATAGTATCAAAATAAATGGGGAGAAGGGCAGAGAGAATATTTTAGAATGTGCTGATGAAGAGCATCAGTACGAGAGCACATGAATCGCAGAGGCTATCTTTTTCAAGCCAATATATAGCATGAGCGGGGCTGGAAGTGAAAAACGTCCATATAACTTACTAAGGGCTAAGGCACCCTAGTTCGGTTTCTATTTCCGGCTCTCTGTGTCTCTTAAAAGGACAAACGAAAAAAAAAAGAGAAAAAGAAAGAGACAATTAATAAAACATCATAGGATGGTGAAGTTTTCTAAGCAGTTTGAAGGTCAGCTTGTTCCTGAGTGGAAAGAGGCCTTCGTTGATTATTGGCAACTCAAGAAAGACCTCAAAACAATACATCATCTTCTTACTAACAACAAAAACAACAACAATAACAATGAAAATGAAAATGATATTAACAATCTCAGGAAACAACACCGCACTTTCTTCTCCTCACTCATTAAATTCTTCCATTTGAGCCAACCACGAAAACAGCATGAAGTCATTCAAGTACACACTCTTTCTCTTTGTTCTGGTTTGATAATATATGTCACATGCTACACCATGCTTTCAGTTTTATGTTGTACTTATCGTGGAATTTGTGCAGTTGCAAATGCATAAGACATTGGTTCCATGATTCTATTCACATGTTAAGTATGAATTATGCAGGTGCACAGGAAACAAGCTTCTTCAGCTAGCAGAGGGGATGAATATGAGACTGAGTTGTTTGAACAGTTTGCAGAGTCTGATGCTGTCAAGGATTTCTTTACTTGCTTGGATCACCAACTGAACAAAGTGAACCAATTCTACAAAGCAAAGGAGAAGGAATTCCTTGAAAGAGGAGAATGCTTAAAGAGGCAAACAGAGATCTTGGTTGAGCTGAAATCTGCTCTCAAGGAACAGCGCGCGAGAAGGAAGGTTCTACTACGTCTGACTCCAGGGGGACGCTTCCATTTCCAGCACTATCTTTTGTGGTATTTGAATTTCACCACCTTGCTGCACTAATTCTATGATAACTTCAGATTAATAGTTACTTAGTTATTTCAACCTTCTCCGACAAAATTCTCTAGCAATGTGCAGTTTTTGATTTTCTTAATCACAAAACATAGGAAACGGTAAAGGAACAGAAGAGTTGATTAACTTGCATGAATTGTATGCAGAGGATGAATCTGCAATGGACGGAGCAGAGCAGGAAAAAGTGACTAACGAAACCACAGATGATTTGGAGCAAAATGACATGCAAATGGAATTCGTCGACTCTTTGAAACAGGATGAGCTGGAGAAGCCTATGAGGATAAAAAGAGAAGATAGTAGATCGCAGTCACTCTCCAGTCAGGTTTTTAACTGCCAAGGAAAAAACTTAAAGATTAACATCCCATTAACAACACCAACCCGGACCCTGTCAGCTGTTAGTTATGTAATTTGGGGAGATTTGATAAGCCAATCATCCAAGAAATGTTCAGCAGATGGAACTAAGATGAATATTAACAAAACCAAGTTAAATCGAGCAGAGAAAATGATCCGAGGGGCTTTCCTTGAGCTGTACAAAGGGCTGCTGAATTATCTCAAAACATATAGGTACCATATTTTGACACAAGAAAACACCTTTCAGGTAAAGAAAGATAGAGCAACGATATATTCTCATTGATTATGTTCATCTAATCTTTTCCAGGAACTTGAACATGCTTGCCTTTGTGAAGATTTTGAAGAAGCTTGACAAAGTAAGTACTTCCTTTCCATGAGACAGGTCTAGATTTAGTATCTTTTAAAAGTATGTAAATTCGAGATATCATCTTAATTACTAAATGAATATGTTCTTCATCCAGATAACTGGGAAGCAAGTCCTTCCTATATATCTGAAAGTGGTTGAGAGCTCTTACTTCAACAGCTCTGACAAGGTAAACTCTTCGCCATGACAAAAGGTGTTAGTACCCCACATGCTGATGACAGTGTAGATAATTTTCACAACTCACCAAGCTTGTAAATATTCATCGACAGTATGAAGTGGTTGATGATCAATAAATGATGCTCTCTGTTACATGATAAATATAATAGTTTACATCAAATTTACAATCTTAAGCTTTTAAAACAAATGGTCATAGTGCTAACCTTAACATAGTATTGAATAAAAGGTTATTAAGTTATAAATCCTATACACTCATTGTAACTCTATTAATATTAAGTTATCTATTTGATGGGTCTTAGTCAAAATCAGCCCAATAGTGAAGGGAAGTGTTACATAATAAATATAATAGCACACATCATATTTACAAGCTTAAGCTTTTAAGTCAAATGATTATGGTGCTAACCTCACCATAAGTGGCCTAAAATCCAAGCGTACAGCCATGATTTCCTTTGCCTAACCTGTGTATGGTTGGTGCCAGGCAATAAATTTGGCTGATGAAGTTGAGGAGTTATTCATCAAACACTTTGCTGGAGAGAGATCGAAAAAAGGCCATGATGTACCTCAAGCCCCATCATCGACGAGAATCACACAGTACAACCTTTTTCATTGGTGAGTATCTAGGCATAGCTCACTGCATTACAAAACAACAGGTTTGCAAGCCACCACACTGGCAAAATGAAAGTGAAATGTTGAAAGAAAGTGAGTGCAAATCCAAATAGGCCATCAAAACGACAATAATCTATAAGAATCTGGTCCCATGTCAAGCTATGATATGATATTTCTTTGAGAAATGATAGATCGTACAGCACTTGACAAATCCATAAAATTTTAGAATAAGCATTACCTAGACTCGGCCCCCCTGGTGCAGTACAAAGTTCTGGGGCATGGACAATTTTACATGAGTAAAGCATCATTGTAAAACATGTCTTATGCAAAGAATGGCACAAGAGAGATAGATATCAAATCAAATCTCTTATGCAAATAAAAATATCCATAAACTGATCACCTCGGCCTTATGTTCAATTGACCCTTTAGAAATCAAAATTAGAAGCAAAAATGAAAAATAAAATAAAATAACTAAAAGGTGCAAAATTTCAATGAATACGAGTCATGTTTCTGCGAAGAATAGTTTGTCCATATCTACTATGGCTTCCATGCATGCTAATGAATAGTGAAAAAAAATAAATAAAATGCGCTTAACAAACAAAAAAATTAAAAAAGAAGTCCTGTCATAAAGCTTTATGATGAACACTAACTCTTTCTTTTTATCACTCCCTTTCTTCGGGCTTTGATAATAATTATCAGGGTTGTTCACTGGCTGTTTCATTGCTCTCTTCGCTGGATATGCAATAATGGCTCACATAACCGGGATGTATAGACGTAGTCCTAGAGGAGATTCACTTTACATGGAAACAATTTACCCCATACTAAGGCAAGTTAAATTTAAATTTTGAACTGTCGCAAGTAGTTTGACAAGATTCCTTCCATAACCATGACTAAAGCAACTAACAAAACCAAACATTTACGTCTTTGCAGTATGTTCAGCCTATTGTTCCTCCATTTTTTCCTATATGGATGTAATATATTTGCATGGAGAAAGACGCGTATAAACTATGCCTTCATCTTTGAACTGGCCCCTACGAAGGAGCTCAAGTACAGGGATGTTTTCTTAGTCTGTACCACATCAATGACTGTCATAATGGGTGTCATGTTTGCTCATTTGGCACTTCTTACCAAGGGGTATTCATATTCACAAGTTCAAGTGATTCCTGGCTTTCTGTTACTGGTAATTCCTTACTCTAGTATTAATCAATCAGGAAAATTTCAGTATCAAGATCGTGATTTTAATGGAATCATTGTTTCCTGAATATCCAGGTCTTCTTAATATTACTAACATGTCCTTTTGACATTGCATACCACTCAAGCCGGTACCGTTTTCTCAAAGTGATAAGAAATATCATCTTATCTCCACTCTATAAGGTACTTAAGATAATTTACACTTTGCATACTTATTAAAGTAACTCATTTTTACGGACTAACAACAATCTGTTGCAGGTTGTCATGCTAGATTTCTTCATGGCCGATCAACTATGTAGTCAAGTTCCAATGCTTAGACACCTAGAGTTTGTTACCTGCTATTACATAACAGGGAGCTACAAGACTCAGGACTATGGTCATTGCATGGGGACTAACAACTACAGAGACCTTGCTTATGCAGTATCATTTCTTCCCTATTACTGGAGGGCAATGCAGGTAAAACACAGTGCTCTTTGATTAACTTCTACAAATTTGTTACGGCTTTCCAGAAGGAAATAATCTGTGGTTAATTGGTATGAATTTTTTCGTATCATTTGTTGCAGTGCGCACGAAGATGGTTTGATGAAGGAGAGACGAGCCACTTAATAAACCTGGGAAAATATGTTTCTGCTATGTTAGCAGCAGGTGCAAAAGTGGCTTATGAAAAAGATAGAAATCTTGGATCTCTCTGCCTTGTGGTTATCATCTCGAGTGCTGCAACAATCTATCAATTATACTGGGATTTTGTAAAAGATTGGGGTTTGCTACAAATGAACTGCAAGAACCCTTGGCTGAGGAATGACTTAATGCTTCGCCAAAAATCAATATACTACATTTCTATGGTATATACATTATTTTCCTTTTCACAAAAAGAACAAAAATGGAATTTGATCATAGCAAATAACAAAACAATAGATTAAAACAGGAATTTAAAATTAAAAAGAAAAAAAAAAACAAATTAGTGGCATCAGATCTTATATTTAGAAGTTAAAAGGAACATATTCCCCAATAGCCCTAAAGCAATTCCGAGGTCCTGCTTTCATAGAATGCGATGCCTATTGTGTCATATATGGATAACAAGAACAGGGGAATCATGATTTCTGTGTTCTAGTACAAGTTTCATCAAAAGTTTTTGGGATGACAGTGGTTTTGAATTATCAAATTTGGCAACATGAATGTCAAGACCTGTTCTTTACTATTCTATTTCATACAGGTCCTAAATTTGATTCTAAGGCTTGCTTGGCTGCAAAGTGTTCTTCACTACAATTTCGAAAATGTTGATTACCGGGTGACAGGGCTATTTTTAGCAGCCCTTGAAGTACTCAGAAGAGGGTTGTGGAATTTTTACAGGTACACTTCATCTGAACTCTCATGAGCAATATTATCCCTTAGAATAGAATTTGCACACGTACCAATGCAAGTGGCTAATTGACAATGTTTTTCCCTTTCAGGTTGGAAAATGAGCATCTAAATAATGCAGGAAAATTTAGGGCAGTCAAGATGGTACCTCTCCCCTTCCATGAGGTCGATGAAGAAGACTGATTCCATGTTAATTAGTTGCTTCCTGAATGGGATTCTGGATGAGAAAGATTTTGACATAATGTCTCTAAGGGGTATCCTAGTTGTATTTTATACAGGTCAATATCAGAGCAAGTTGAATCGATTCACATTTCAATGAAGTTGAATCAATTCACATTTCAATGTAACATTAGGAATATGTCCTGTAATTGTACATGAGATTTTAGATCATAAGAAAAAACAGAATCTCCAAAAGCAATTGTTAGTGTGTAATTCACATGTCTGGCTAATTACCAGAAACATAGCAACAGCAAGGAGCAAATCAACAACAATACTAAGTCTAGTGGGTGGACTTGGCAACAGCATCTAACTGCAAATCAATATAGAAAACCCATACCCTGCAAACAGTCTTACTTCATTTCATGACATATGGCATCCAACAATAGCAATAACCATGCTTGTAACAACTAACAATCACCAGAGTGATTGACAAGACTACAATGTGTCCCATAACTTCACTCCCTTCATAATCATCTGGCATACATCAATATCTGTACAAGAAGACCATAAAATTTTCCTAGAACAAGTAAAAGATTCAGTCAACAAATCTTCCACTAATAATCTTATCAACTTGCTCAAACTGAACGAATTGTTCCAAAAGTAGTGCTACACAATCTTTTCCTTCTGGATTTATACAAAAGTTCACGCACCAACTTATAGATGAATTTATCAAGAAGTACCTCAGCTATACTTGTCCAAAAACAACTTTTCAGTGATTTCTCTATCTTGCCCTACAAACAAAACGGGAAATGGAAGATGTCATGCATCTTATTCAGAAGTTTTGATGGATGGTGAGAGACAGGAAGACGTGAAGGTGGCGTTGATGGCTCTGATTTCTGTTCTTTTTTCCGCCGCCTCAGCTGGAAAAATTGTTGCATTATATCTGCACATTCCGGTCCTAGCACCCCCCGCCTAATGGCCATTTTTGGGTGAAATGGGTGGACAGGAGCTGCTGGCTTATCCAAAGTATCTGAGCTGTTCCCTCCATTTGCAACAGGGAAAAGCCTGCAGTTCATTTCAATAACATTTCACACCTCACTTCTAAGGCATCTCTATCAGTAAAATATTAATTAAAGATAAAACACAGCTTTGGGGTAGGAAAAACTTTTTGGAAACGTGCCCCTGCCATTCACCACTTTCCACAACCTCAATCCAATCCCATTATACGTTTCATAACCAAAAATTGTTTCTTTCATTTTTTTACCATCTACAGTTAATTCCACATTTAAACAACTCTATATGGAAAATAATACTAAAATTGAACTTTGAAGGTTAAACAACATGACTCTGTTAAAAATTGACAGGTTGAGAGTTGTTCTTAAAGTTTCAAAATTGCTTATCATGAGGGGACCTATATTGATAAATTTAAACGTTAAAGGGCAACAACCGGATAATCAGCAACCACCTTTCACCCTGGTCCTTTACTGTGCACAGCATAGTGCTATATTCAAGAAGTGCACAAGTTCAAGCTTTTTATTATATTTTTATTTGTTTATGAACTTATTTTGGGGATAAGGCTTATGCTTTATTGATATCTGTAGTGCATCTATCTGTGTATGTGTGCGTGTGTGTGTGCGTGCGTGTGTGTGTGTATCTATGCGTTAAAAATACAGATGACTCAAATATAATACATCCCACAAAATGAGGAGATAAATTTTATCTTTATATAGTATCTAGATACAAGTTTTCTGACTTAGCACGAATATGCCCCACATCTATACTAGATTCACCTAGAAAACAGAAGTGCAAGTCATTGGACGGTTGAAATTAGAAACTGGCAATTTCCTTGACCTTTTTGGCTTGGTGGGCATTTCAAATCAAATATATGTTTTATCAGCTCGCATGAAAATTTATGAAGTGATGTCAGTTTTTTTTTTTTTCCCTTCCTGTTTGGACATATAACAAGTAAAGGATAATATAATCCTTCAAATTCTAATACTCAAATTAAAAAGAGATATCAATGGAATAGAATAATGCATGATCATCCAAAGTAAACACTAGGTATAAATGGAGGCAGTCAAAATGCAACCAAGCAGCCAATAGACGACATACCTCACCCAGCTACCATCAGCTCCAAGAAGCTTATTGGGTGCTCCCCATACAAGAGTGTCAATCCGTGCTTGTAGAATTGCTCCAGCGCACATTGGGCATGGTTCAAGTGTTACATAAAGCGTTGCATCCTGGGATTTGAAAAGAATTAAATAAATTTCAATGAACATAAGACATCCCTAACACGCAATCCAGGTTTAAAGCCATCATTGGTTTGTGTGGAAAAGTAAGTTATTTGAAACTAGTAGTTTTTCCAGCAGATCTTGTGCATGGAGGAGTTTGCAGGCCGCCCAATAATAATAAAATAGGGGCAGAATCAAAGCGAGGAAATTCTGAGTAATCGATCAGATATTTTTGTTTAGTAATACGTGTAAAGTCCAAGATATTAGAGATCGGTTAAGTTCAATCTGTTTAAGATTAGGAGAAGTTGGATTATGATTTGATTAGATTTACTTTGTTATTAGTATCTCAGATTTTGCAAACTTTATCTTATCTACAATAGACTCTGTATCTATGAGTATCTTGTAACTTCGTCATCAGAAAAACATTAACAATACAATTTTCAATTATCATTCTGAAATTTTTGAAACCTGATACAGTATGGGGGGTATGGTCATATAACCACTAATGGCCAAAACTGCCATGGCCAGAGGGAGTCAAGTGGCAGAGGACCACAACAGATCAGTTGTTGTTGAACAGCAACTCAGATTCAACAATGCCAAGCCAAACTTCCTTTCAACTCAAAATACATAAGTTGAGCAGAAAAAAATTACCTTGAGTTGGTTCAACCCGTGAAACTTGCCACCGACAGCAGCGAAACTGGGCCATATTATGGGCAAAGTCAAAGAACCTGATGACAACAATCCCACCTTGAAAGCTTAGAGGATAAAGAATTCTTTGGTGATTGCATTCTTATCAACTCTATGGAGCCAGCAGCTAAAAAAACCACATTTGATCCTCCCTATGGCCTAAGATGTATGAGATGCTCTGAGAAATATGTATTCAGATCTGGAGAATTCTTCTCAAATTTTTTAGTTGAAGTCAAAGTGTCAAACTCAAAGCAAGGACACAGGGATGTCACCACATGCTACAATGAAAAGGTGACATTGTGGCAAGAATTTGATTTGTGCTAAGCAAATGACTAAGATTGCTCAAGTGATCATGTATGATGGGAAAAAATGAATAATTAAATAAAAAAGGATAGAGAAGGAGGGAAAGGGGAAAAGGGGAGAGGGTGGATGGTGGGGAAGAGAGAGAAGAGAATGAGTGGGTATATACATGTTTCTTGCAGATTTAAACTAGAATGCTCAATGATGCTTGAGAAAGAATTTTGGGTAGGAAGCCCTTGCCACCAATCGGGGAAGCACTTGTAGGGTCAGAAGAGGGGAGGAAGGAGAAAGATCATGCTAACCACTGAGGTGGACTCGAAATCCATGCATGATCAGGAAGTTTTAGCACTTCCGTCAAGGAGTATTGAAGCTGAGGGTGAGAGGGAGAAGAAGCCCCAGTGTGAGGAGTGCAATAAGCCATGGCACACCAAGGAAACACGCTGGAAACTCCATGAAAGCCCCCACAAATGAAGAAGTCAGGAGGAGGTGGTAAAGCATATCAAGCCACAAAGGAGGAGTCTCAATTGTCCCTAGTCAATTTGTGAAAAACTCAATTCATTACATGACAATTAAAGCACTTATAACCTTTTTAAGTTTCAACATTTTTCAAATCCTTCTCGTTCCCTAGCTTAGAAGATAAGCATTATTCGCAACCCCCACATCTACGACTATTTCTAATCCTTAAATCGTTGACTCTGAAACAACAAAATCATACGAGTGCCTCATCCGCTATATTTTCTACCTACAAGCAATGTGCAGGTTGTAAATATTAATTTTCAAAAAAAAAAAAAAAAGGAACTCATGGGTCTCTGTCATGGGATCTGTCCAGATTTCTTCAAACATTATTGATGTGCCTCAAATCCAAGGATTAAATTCAAGATACAGTCAAGTGGACTGCTCAATATATAAGATTGGATTTTATGGGTTTTATGTATTAAAAGAGGAATCTTAATGTGTTTTTGGAATTACGGGCAACAAAATAAAAAAGGACATTGAAAGCACCCTGGTCAAGGGTTGTCATTTATATAATAAGCAAGTTTTCATGGATGCAGATGAGGCAAGATCTGTAGTAGATAGAAAATCAACATCTAGGTATTGTTGCCACATGGGGTGAAATTTAGTTACTTGGAAAAGAAAGAAGCAAAATGTTGTAACTCGAAGTAGATAAAAATCAGAATGTAGTGCTATGGTGCAACAACATCTATGAGATGTAATTGAAAAAGATTCTAGAGGAATCAAGAGGTCTATTAGACATGCCAATGAGGCTGTTTTCTAATAACAAGGCTACAATGAACATTGCAAACAACCCTATTCAATATTTCTGGACAAAGCATATTTACACTGATAGAAGTTTTATCAAAGAGAAGCATAAAGATGGTCTAACATGCATGCCATATTTACCTACACAGCAGCAATTTACAGATATCCTCACCAAAGGCTTCGTTAGATCCATATTTGAAGACCTTACAGCACATTGGGAACAACTGATCCGTGCACCCATTTGAGTGGGAGTATAGACATACTACCAAAAATTCCTAGATAATAGGATTGATTAAGTTCAATCTGTTTTGGACCAGGAGAAGTATAATTTAGATTTGATTAGATTTACCTTGTTATTAGTAGCTTAAATTTGATAGATTCCATCTAACCTAGGGAATATTGTATGTATTATAAAAATGTTATAAATTTGTTGTTAGAAAAACAAGAACAATACAGTTCTCAATTATTATGCTGATATCTTTTATATCTGATATTTTTCCATCAGAACCCTTTATGTATTTAAAAAGTTAATTTCTAGATAGCCTTCATCCAGTAGAGAAGCATACAGTCAAAAAACATAAAGCACAAACAAGATAAAGCAACTGTATGCAAGATCCACTTAAACATAAAATGAAGTTCTCTAAATAGTCTTACCGAAATTCTCCATGATCGAAGTACATTTGAGGCTTCTCTAATGCATATCATTTCAGCATGAGCAGTGGAGTCCCTTAGCTCTTCCACCCTACGATTCACATATTTGTATTAGCAAGTCAGTATGAGTGTGTATGTGTATGTGTATGTGTATGTGTATGTGCATAAGCGTGTATTGTGCACATGCCACTAAACTTACAGGTTATATCCACGAGCAATTATCTTCCCATTTTGCACAAGTACAGCTCCAACAGGCACTTCCCAGTTGTCAGCAGCCTTTTTTGCTTCCACCAGTGCTTCCCTCATAAACATTTCGTCAATCTTTCTCTGCTGACTTTCAAGTTTGTACGCCTCTTCCCACTCATCAAATCTGTCCCTAGCAACTTGGTCTTTCCTTTGGAGGCTCTTCTGCTTTAACCTCCCATGTTTCTCCTCCATTCCACCAGCTCCAGTCAGCTTTTCACCACTCTGAACTCTCTCTTTGATCATGCCACTACGAGAGAGAGAAACCTCACTGATGCCTGGACTAGCAGTGTTTTCCACTGGAGAGACCACACTACTCAGAGGCTGAGATATCGATGAACTCCCTATTTCAGCAGTAAAAGGGACTATCACGGAATCAAAAGCAGAGGAAGTGACGTTTGGTCCTGCAGGACTTTCTGAAACAGATGGAGACAATATTTTTGACTGGACATAGTCCTTTTTCACATCAGGTGGTGATTCTTCTTGACTTTGCGTGTCACTGAGTTCTGGTCGCACTGAACCTGAAGCTGCTGTTTTCTGTGGTGCTTTTGTCCTTCCCTTTTTCATGTTTTCATCAATGCTGTCTTCAGGCTCATGCCCAGAAAACCATGCCTCACTGCTAACAGACTCACTTGAAGAACTCTTCCCAGCTAAATTTGGAGCAGGACCTGGAGTTTCAGGTCGAGAACCCCAACGTAGTCGAACAATATCAGCCAAGGTACTCCATAAGGACCTGCCTGTTCTCCTGACAATAGCTTGACTACTTGGGCTTTCCTCCAGTACTTCAGACTTGAAGGACTCCTTCTCAGCGTCAGCGACATGCCATACCTCATCAGAGGGCCCCTCTGTTGTGGAAGTCCAACGCTGACTGCTAGACTCATGATCTTTGGACTGATTGCCATTGTAACCGAGTCGAACCGAGCTTCTTTGGCTTTGGTCATCCCTTCTATAGACTAACTTTGTATCAGATTGACTCGTTCGTGTTTCAGAAGTTGAAAGTTCATGCTGAGCCGTCTCCATGAACTCCCCAACAAACTGTGTAGATGATTCGTCCAAACGTAGAGCTGAGCCAAGGGCATCTTTATCTTTCCTTGAATGCAAAGGATCACCGTACATCTCATGTTTTTTATCTAAACTATCAGATTCATAACTCCCACTTGATGTAACGGGATCCTTTTCTAGCTGAATTTCCTGAGTGTGCATTTCACTTGTACTTTCAAGATATGAAGAACCTCTATCTACCAAATGAGAAGGTGGAGGAATCACTATAGACTGTGAACTGATTTTGTCATAATCTTTGCTAAGCTGTGGCAATGTTTCCTGGTATGTCACATTCAAAGCTGAAGGGCTAGAAGGCCTATCTGTAGTTTCAGTTGGCATGGCCATCTCATTGCTAGTGGCATTAGTTATCCTTGCATCAACACCAAGTTGCACAACTGAAGTAATGTTACTCACTTGATTTGTAATATTTACGTGAGAAGGTAACCGGGAGCTGGCTACCGTCCTGTCACTAGAAGCATGAATGACTTCTTCAGATTCTTCCTGAATACGATTAGAGTCTCCGAGAGCTGTTTGGAAATGTTGGTTTTTTGGGCCAGGATATGATGTGGAGGTGCTGTTTAAGTTTTTCCCTGAAATCTTTGAATCAGATTGGAACTTAGACATATCAATGTTCAGACGATTTTCCGAAAACTCAGAAACTTCTTGGGTTTTTTTTAAGTGACTCTGCTTAATGATCTGCTCTTCTACATGTTTGTGCTCCCTTTTTCTAGCATTTATTGAGGTTGAGCCCGTGTACATACTTTCTTGCCAGTTGTGTGCCCTTCCTTTCAACTTTCCATTCAATTCAGATGACATCTCAGGATCAAGTTCTTGAATTTTCGGAGCTTTAAAAGTTTCCTGCTGATTTCCATCAGCAGCGGTAGCAGCCAATGGATGGCCTTCTTTCTTGTGTTCAACTCTACTCACACAAGCTGAATCCCCCATAGCCACTGGATTTTCTTTCCTCCCAATCAGCTGCTCACTAGAATTAGATGATTTTTTAACCTCACTTCCGCAAGTTCTACAGACTTCTGTAACCCTTCTGCTATCCCTTTGCAAATCAACATTGTCTTCTGAAGCATCGTGTTTATAGCTGTAATCTATGCTTGCCTTAGCACCCACATACAATGCCATTGATGATTCCTCTTTTTTATCATTGGTTTGGCTATATGAAGCAGAGGCCCTTTCATCATTCAACTCATGGGTTCTAGAAAATTTTGAGAGCTGTTGCAAAGATTCCTCATTTGATTGCATTAGTTCAGTTGATACATCTGCTAGCTTCTTCTCTGATTTTTTCCTCCAATCCCACTCAGCATAACTGCGTGCCCCACTCCCTTTCCTCTAGAGATGCTTTTTCTTCTCTATGATCTCTATGTCCTCTCTGTACTTCCATGGTTTTTCTATTAGCCTCACTATCCTCCATCCTTTTCAAACCCATATCAAATCGAGTTTCTTTTTCTTCAGATATCATGCCATCCTTAACTTCTTCAATATCACTCTCGAAATCACCTGAAGACAATACTGAGTAATAAGACGAACAACTTGAGCCATCTTTCCTCGATTTCCTATCCATTTGCCCAGATGAAACCTCGCTTTCCTCCTGCCTACCAGCCTCAGTTTTCACCACTTCCTTCTTCTGATTCTGCTGTCTAGATGAAAATTCACTTTCCTCCCTCCTACAAACCTTATCCTCCACCATTTTTTCCTTCTTGTGATTCCGCCGTCTAGACAATACCTCATTTTCCTCCCTCTTATGAACCTGATCCTTCACTACTTTCCCTGTCTTCCGAGGAACCTGATCCTTCACTACTTTCCCTGTCTTCCGATTTCTCTGTCTTGATAAACCCTCACTTTCCTCCTCCTGCTGTTTCACCTCACATTTAGGCGATTGCACTCTTTGTCCCAAATTACCCTCAACCAAATTCAACCAAACATTTTTCTTCCCACCACCATAAACTCTCGTCCTTTCCACTTCCAATCTCTTAACCATCCTCTCTTTTTCAACCAAACCCTTCTCTTCATCATCACTCAATTCATTAGACAACAAACTAATGACCGTATCAGCATCCTCCAACCTGCTCAACCGATGAATCTCATTACTTTCCTCAGAAATCAAACACCTAACTTTCCTCCCTCTCCTCCCAACACTTCTTCCCTTAGTTCTACCCCTACCCTTTATCTCATAATCCCTAACGAAATCGCTTTCAACAAAACTACCCGAAACCGGAAACCGACAATGATAATTCCAATCCCCACAATGACTACCCAAAATGAGCCTCCTAGAGCCAGACAATTGTAACAAACAAGACTGCCTATTGTACAACAAAGTTGGGTTTATCGGGAATTTAACGAAAGTACTAGCAGGACAATGTTGTCCACCACCACCACCACAACATGCAGAAACATATTCATATCCAGAGCAATCATAGCAATTACAGTGACAGTGACATGAACAAGAACAGCAACAACAACAACAACCCAATGAAGATGATGAGAAGGAGGAAGAGCGTGAAGAATACCTGTCATTGAAAGACAAGGAAAGAGGAGGTCTTGTCCTGTAACATAGTACGGTTGAGCTGTACATTTTGAAATTGTTTGTTTGTTTGATTTTGATTTTAACTATGTAATGACTGTTACAGAGAAAGGATGGAAGCTTTGAATGGGTTAGTGTGAAGATGAAGATGAAACCATCAACATCAGTACATAGTTTTGCGGGTCTACTGAAGAATGTTGTTAAGGGAGATCAAGTTCGTGAACATTTGATTAAAACGACATGGTCCGACTCACTGAGTTAGACATAATTGGATTTTGTTATTATCGTTTTAACAACTGCTTTTTAGTTTCGCTTCTTTGGATTTGGGCCTCAGAAAAATTGGTTTTACTGGGAAGAGCTTAGCTGCATTTTGGGCAATGGTTTGAATCATCTGACTTGGCCCGCCATCACCCTCTTTTATAACATGAATTTCCTTTTTTTTTTATATATAGGTAACATGAATGCTATTGTTATATTTTTAGTATTTGATTTATAAAATATTGGATGTGTGGTTGTTAATTATGGTCTACTGAACCTGAGCGATCCGGTGGACGTAAGCATGATTATGGTTCGATTTTGGTTTGCCATCCTAGAATTAGATAGATGTGGGAATTCTAACTGGTTTAGCTGTTTAAAATAATAATAGAAATAAAATAAGAGAAAATTAGAAAATATTTTATTTTTTCTTTTAATGTTCTAATTGGGATCACAAGCCCCTCAAGTCAAGTACAACTTATTAGTTATTTGGGCTAACCCATTAAGCTAAGACCCAATCCATGCCAACAACAACTGGAAGTACCTTGATGACACCTGTCGCCTTTGCTCGACATGCTAACCGACTCCTTCAGCACTTATTCAACACTGCATTTGGCATCTATTGATGTAATATTATCAATCGAGCTTAATATGTGTGAACGTGGATTAATGGTGTCGTCCCATGTACAACACAATTGTCACCAACTACCTACTCTCCCCTTACCCCATAGCATTCAATCATGAGGATCATCTAACTATAAATAACTATGTTCCCTCCATGAGAATAGTAATATCACCTAGACTACGTTTCATACTCATCAATTGCTGCTAAATCAATGTGTTTTCTTACTAATGCATCAAAGTGGCCACACTAGGCATGGTCCTGGTATGCTACTAATCGTGTTTTATTTTTTAAGCCTGTGATCTATTAAATTCTAATCCGAATTCTTTATATTTAGGCTTTATTATATTAGAACTAGCGGCATTTTGGTGTTGTCTATAGGAAACTTGCCCCTTTGTGGAGGATTCCTTACCTTTATATTTCTTCCAAAAACACTTGACTTGTAAACATAAGCACCCTGGCTCACTCGTGTCACCCCACTCTAAAAACAAGATGTCCCTCCATGGTCAAGATCGTCGGGATGGCTCCAATTAGGCCATGAGTCCGCCTAACTACAGGCACTAAACGACTCACATATGGATCCCAGTATCCTCCTTCCTCAGGATGATTCTCAAGACTAAGGTCACCTGAGTAATTTGGAAAACATTTTTTAATAAAATCGTGCAACTGCATACCAAGATGATGAATTGCAATAGAGTGTTTGATCAATGCCTCAAAGAATTGGAGTTGGGAATCCTGTTCCCAACAACAAGTTAGCAACAACAAATTCCTACTGTCCTAGCTCCTTGCTTTAGTTTCGCGAGAACCATAACAAGAGTTCATATTATAGAAGTTACTACCAAACTTGAGACCCTATGTAAGCGCAGGCTTCACCTCAAGACTCTTATATCCAGGGATCTCTATAAGTCAAAAATCACTTATTCACACCTATCATCTCCAAAACCCACATCAACGACCCCTCTCTTAAAGACCTTCCCATGTACCAAGGTAAGCTTTTGGGTGATTTAACGCCCGAGGAGATGGATTTAAGTAAAGTAAGAAAAGCACCTACACACCCAAAAGTAGCATAGCTGTCTATAGAAACCCCTCTTGCACAATTGGTAATCGAGGAACCCTTCCCCTAAGGCATGAAGATGCCCACATTTATGATGTATAATGGATCCACTAATCTAGAAGAGCACTTGAGATGGTACAAAGATCAAGTGTTAGTTTTTGGCTTCAACAATGCCATTTTTAGCAAAGCGTTCCTAAGAATGCTAGAAAAGGCTACTCATGGTTGATACCATCAATGGCCCATCAGCTTGATCGCACCCTTCAATGAGGTAGCTACTAGGTTAAACGTACTTCACATTTAACCGCTCAATTAGGAAAGACACGCCATCCCTCTTCTAGGTGACCTAGAATAAGGACGAGTTCCTCCAAGATTATATCACTTAATTTAGTCAAATCATCAAAGTAGATAGCCTCAACATTGTTATTTAGGTAGCAATCCATGAAATTCGAAAGAATGAAAGCTCATTCCACTTCTTCGTCAAGAATAAACCAAAAACCTTTTAGGAATTCCAAGAAAGAGTTAGGAAGAGTATTTGACCTAAAGATTTCATTGTCGACCAAAACAAAATTGAGAGATTCAAAAGGGACCATCAAAAAGATCAGAAAGATAAGTGATTTGTGAAAGATTGTCTCAAACCCCGATAGATAAAGAAGGATTAGCCAAATAGAACACGAAAAAGTTAAGGGAATCGAAGATTCTTTGAATTCAATTTCTTTCCTCTTAGCTAATTCTAAGATGAAATTTCCTTGAGATTAAAAACTCAAACATCCTATCCAAGCCAACCAAAATGCATGGGAACCCTGTCGGTGGGGATTTTAACAATTTTTGTGATTATCTCCAAGATGTTGGTCATAATACCAATGATTGCTTCCAGTTGAAAATCACCTCTAAGAAGGCATGAAGAAGGAATTCTTGAGGTAATATATCGTCAACCTAATCAACAGCATGAGAGATTTACTTAGTGAAAATGACTTAATCACACCAAAAAAGCAGCTAATCATACATACCAATGCTCTAATAGTGTCGCTAGAAGGGTTATTAACACCATTGTCGGTAGACCCCACCCGTCATCTTCTCAAGCTATTCTAAGAACAAAAAAGGGAAGGAGGTCATACTCCTAGTTGAAAGGGAGAACCTTGATCTATCCTTGAATTTACTGGCTCTGACCTTGACAATGTCAAGGACCCTCACCAAGATACATTTGTTATAAAAAGCCCCAGCGGCTGGTTGTGGATTGGTATATAAGACCAAAAAAGTTCAAAAAGGTCACACCAGTTGTGGATAGGGATGTAAATGAACCAAATAGGACCAAAAAATACTCAAGTTTGATTCAAGAATGGTCGCCTCGAGTTTGAACTCAAGTTACTCGAGTAGTTTATCGAGTCAAGTTCTAACTTTCTATGTTTAGCTCGTCAACTTGCAATTTAATCAAGTTTTATTGGGTTCAAGTCGAGTCTGAATATTAATCAAATTTAAGTCAAAGTTTGTGTTTGGTATTGTTTTAATTATAATTAAAACTATTTTTTTAATAAATCGAGCTTAAATGAGCTTATTTGAGTTAAACTCGAGATTATATATAACTCGTTCACTTCTATAATGCCCATTGTTTTTATCATGGATAGATATAATTGTATAAGCGATAGTTTAAAGACGAGTATTTATGACAAAAAATGAAAATAAATCATTTAATTGCAACTATGTTTGCGGGATCATAAATTACTATTCATTATTTTGTTTAATAGCAATTAATTATGAATTGTCGTTACCCTCAATTAAACATCCTAATAAACAGCTTTATATAGAAGAAGGAAGGAATAAATAGCTATTTTAAATATCTCGAATTTTACTAACAAGTTAGGATTGTGTAATTAAATATTATGAAAATACGGGTAATTTTGAATCTTATTTTAAATTTAATTTAGTAATTAAATTTAGATAGTTTAGTTAATTGATTTTCATAAACTATAGAATATAATTAGACAATTTAATTAGTAAATAGACTTAAATGAAATTATAAATTCCAATATCGCAAATATCTATTTCTACTTATAAAAATACTTTAACTTCTACCTCTATTATACTCGATCCCTTCAAATTATCAACTTGAACCTAACTTCTCATGTTCAACATTTAGAAATTAAAAATCCCATAACAGATAAGGGAGTGGAATGCATTTAAATGTCATGAATTAAAACATGAATAAGACTAAACCATTCATAGCCTAACACTCGATTAGAAATTTCCTTACTAGTGAAAAATACCAAAGACAAGACTACTAAACACGAATTAATAACTCACTAATCATACACCTACAACTATAGATATCAAGTGTAGTATGAGACGATTAATTTTTAAGATAATATATAGTAAACGATAATTTAAAGATGAATCGTTATAGTTGAAATATACACGAGAGAAATAGATATTGATTAGTATCTACCAAACTAAGCTCAAATAAAAATTGTAAAAACGTAATAACGAAACTTAGAATTTTCCGAGCTTATTGAGCATAATACCCTAATTTTACCTATAGGGAAAAGAAACCTTAATTACGTAAAATGAAAATTTTGATAATTTAACATAGGAAGAATAAAGGAATTTAATGCAAATAAATACTCTAATGCCATAAATAACCAATTTAACCTATTAAGCAACATTGATTATCTATTTCAACAAATTGAAATTATCCAATACTTTCTAATTATTAGTTAAAATTAATTCGTCAAAATCAATTGCTTAAACCCCTATATATCTAATTTAGTGATTTTAGTCTAATTTCCAACATCTAAATTCCTAGAAATTTGAAACTAAATATTTGCTTTTAAATATCAATCCCTAAGCCCTAAATTCCTACATTTAAGTGAAAAAATTAATTCTTCTTCTAATCAAAATTTCTAAGATGAATTCCTAATTCAATTTAACAAGAATTTTATTTCTAATTCCTTATATTCCTTCCTAATTCTTCAAGCCCATAACCTAAAGGTCCAATTCATCATCTAAAATCCTAAACCATAATCTAAAAGCTCAAGCTCATAACCTAAATGCCTAATCTATAATATTAAAATGCAAGCCCATTAACCTAAGTGCAAGCCCATATTTAAAAAGACCACAAATCAAGACCCATTCCATCATTTAAAAGTCTAAGCCCATTAACATAAAACCAAGCATATATTCCCAAAGCTCATTAACATAAAAAAAGCCTACGAATCAAGCCCATAAGCCCATGAACAAAAGCCTATAAGACCATGTATTAATATATTCATCATACACCAAATAATTCCCTAATTTCTAGAGAATTTCAACAAGTGAAATAACAAAAATGACCTCAACAAATTCAAGAAGAATTCTATATCTATGAAAGGACCAAAGCGCCCCTTAAAATTCTATACAATGTGAACACATAAATATCTTCTAAGTCTAGAGATTTCTACCATTGTGAATGACTAAAATGCCCTAAACCATCCAATTAAAATGATCAAAAAGCCCTTAACCTTAATGGAAATTACAAGACATGAATTAATATAAATATTAGCCTTATAAAACCCTAATTTCTTCTTCCATTTCAGCAGTCCTCAACTCCTACGTTCTCTAAAGAAAACCTCTCTAAAACACACAAAAAATTCTACAAAAATCCTATAACAATCCCTTTTCAAGACAAGTCTTTAAAGAGTAAGAAAATTCCTTCTTAATCCATCATTTAATTACTCAATTTCTTCCTAAAAGTCTAATATTTATTTCAATTGATTATTAGGTGGAATTTGAAGACAAAAATCAAAGATTAAATTGAGGGTTAGCATTAAAAGCATCAACAATCTCTTGGAGTAGTAGAACTAGAGACTTGACTATGTTGATGACATTTAAAATTCATGTGAATTACTAAAAATAAACTTAGATTTAAGTATTAATTAATACATGTGTGTGTGTGTATATATATATAAACCAAAATCTATATGTGTATATGTATGTATGTATGCCTTGAAATTTTTTTATCGTCAATTTAGTAAATCGACTTGATCGAAAATTTTAAAATATCGATTTGATCATAAATTTCGTGACAACTCAATTATAATCTTAACTTTATATTATACTTTTAAATAGTAGTAATTAAAATTTTTAATTATAGATTTTTGACTCTAAATCTTATCTGATAAGTGGATCGTGTAAGATAAAAATATATCACAATCAACAATTTAAACATTTAAGCCGTTTCATTTTATTTTATTTTGCTTTCTATTATTTTTTACTTTTATTAGTATAAGATAAATTAATTTATGGACAAGTTAACAAGATCAAATTCAAGCTTTTTGGCCTAGAATCTACGTTTTAGGATTATCATAATGTCTGCTGTAAGTGGATAAAATCAAATCCAAATTTTGACCAAAACCAAACAACCCATGTGCTTTTGACCCTACCCACCACACACACACACACACACGAGAAGCTCCTTCTCTTCTCTCTCTCTCTCTCTTCCTTTCTCTATCTCTCTTTTCTCTTCGTTCTCTCTCTGCTCCTTCTCTATTCTATTTCTTTTCTTTTCCTTTGATCGCCACAACAACAACAAGGACGACAGCAACATCAACAATAGCAACAATATTAGGTAAGTTGTTAGTGCTGCTTCTCTTCTCCATGCTCCATCGATCACACACACCCGAACACTCCAGCATACACAAACGCCCACGCATAGTAGCTGCTACTGCTCTTTGCCTCGCTAGAACACCACCCAACACACACTCACAATCATTAACAGGCAACACACACAATAACCTAATAGCACAGCACACACACGCACAGCTCCAATGCAACACACACACCACAACAGAGCTTGCTCTGTCACAAACACCCACGCACTCCCAACAGCAGCAGCTATTACTGCTCTTTGCTACGCCCAGCACATCACACAAATGCACAAACAACAGCACACTCTGGCATGCACCCAAGCAGTCATACATACACATGAACACACATACGATGCAGTGAAGTAGTAGCACACACATACAACACACCCTATAGCTCTCTGGCATTCACCATGAGCGCTCCGCTCATGCCCTCATGAGCACCCCATGAGCACTCCGTAGGCACCCGATGCGCGCCCCTGTGCAGTACCTTGGGTGCTCCAAGTATACTTACAGCAACTATGATGTTAGTTGTGTTCTATATATATATGTATGTATGCATATGTGTGTATTTATATAATATATATATATATATGCTCTTATATAAATATGATTATATATGTCTTATATTAATTCTTATCTTATTATATATCATATATATTTCCTATAACATAAAGTTAAATCTAGTACATAGATATATCCATAATTTAATAAAAAATATGAAATAGCCATGAATTTCTCAATTTATATTTTATAAATATGTTATTGAAATTATATATGATTTTGAAATGCGATAAGTATGATCCATGTTGATGCATGAAATATAAGATGTGTTATTGTGTTAAAAAAAATTAAATACATTAGAATGTTTAAATATTTGGTTCATAAATTTTAAGTCATTGGAATGTATAAAATATGATTAGAACAAGTTGCATTATGCATGAATTTAATCCTATATTTAGCATAAAATTTTAGTTACAAATAAAGCCTAAGATCACCTTTAATTAGCCAAAAAGCAAGCTCATTAATTAAACCAAAGCCAAGCCAATTAAAGACCTTAATTTGGCAGCCACTAAAGTCAACAAATGGATAATATTAACGTCTAAAAGTGTAAAATTTGTTCAAAATTTTCAGACCAACATAACATACTTCAAAACCTCATTTCTACTGGCCCAAAAGCTCTCCTATGGCCATATATAATTAACCCTTCATCTTCCACAAATTAAACTCTCAAAGGCTTGCAACAAGATTCCTAAACTAAGGCACAAAATCCTTATGGTAAGTGTATTCCTCTTGCTTTATGTGTACTTAAGTTATGCTTTTATTAGAATAGGGTTTATATGCTAAATGGTGATAGGACAATTTTTATACTTTAGTGGTAGTTTGAGTAGTGTTATGTTACTAGAGGAGTTTGTAGTATGTGTTTTATATAAATTTGGAAGTGTTGGAATGGTTGTGTTAGGATGACAAAGAGTTGAGTGTTGATTTTGCAATGTGAAGGGTTGAATGAAGAATTTGTGTATTAAAAGAAGTTAGAATACATATGCATTGAAGATTAGAGTTGGAAATGAGTTTGGAAGTGAGAAATGTGGTAAAAATTTTATGTTTCGAAACAGGGAGATCTGCAATTTTTCGAAAAATCCGTGCTGCAGTGTACATAATCCCAACGCTACCGGCATAGGGGTCAATGCTTCCGGCATACACGGCAACACTGCCAGTGTTGGGGGTATCCACGGATGTAGACCAATCCCGTGGAACTCTCAAAAATTTTAGAAAATTAGAGTTGCAGTCTACACTGGCTCAAAGCCGTCAGTGTAGACACAACGCGACCGGTATATTGTTGAACGCTGCCGGCGATGGCAAGCGTTGAGTTTTAGTGTAAAGTACACCGGACCAACGCCGCCGGCATGTCTCTTGCAGTTTCCATTTTCAAAAACTTCCTCCAATATTTTCCAAAGCTTGATATATGATTAATTAAGTATTTGTTGAGTATTGTATGATATTGTATGATGTTTAAATGCTCTGTTATGATTTTGTAATAATTTATTTGAATTTCTTTTATTGGTTATGTTTGAAATTAGTTGATTTGTGCTTGAACTAAGTGAGAAATTCAATATTTTCTTTACATAGTGACTGATCCTCGCTCGGCTAACTTTATTAGTCCCTAACCTATTTTAAGTACGCAGTAACTTGCTTGATTCTTTATTTAGGATAGGCATTCTTTAAAATTACTTTAAATTAAGAAAATTTAATAATTGCTTGAATGAGTGTCTTTTATACAGTTGAATCTGGTTCGGAAAGCGGTACCCTGCTTAGATTGGGGGCATAATAGTTTTAGGCGGTTATACCACCCTTGTCATTTTGAAATGACTTTCATAAGTGGTCTAGTAGGTAATTGATAGGGTATTCGGTGTCTGTATAACAATTGTTTATTCTTAAAAAGATGTAATATAATTTAATTCAATGTTTATGGGAACACTTGAATTAGGTAATATTATGGATTGAGTTAAGTAAAGTCGAGAAACGGCTGGGAACCTTAAATGAGATTACTTTTTCATTTTGGATAAAATTATCTAGAAGATATGAGTATTCGAGCTATTTATATCAACCTCCCTGAGCGTCGTGATCGTTACTCAGGTTCCTCCATAAATCCCTAATATCCGGAGTTTGACTACTCCAGTGTTGTTTGACTAACTAAAGATTAACTAATAATCTAATGGCTATTGCATTTGCATTTAGTTTAAGTATGCGTGGATCACTTCACATTTGTATTCGTTGCTTGTGTACTGGGCCTTCGGCTCATATTTTAACTATTTCAGGTGACGATCAAGATGAGTTTTACACGAATATGGGTTATGGTACCGACTTTGAGGATTTCCTAGATGACCTAGAGGACTAGATATGACTATAGACCAGGATGAAATTCTCATTTTGTAATAGACTAGTTATAGAATCTTTTGATGTTTATATTTGATGTTATGGTTGAATTACCTTTTGTGGCTTTTTGTAGAAGGCTTGTAAGAAGCCTTTATTTGTAATATCTAAACTTAGCGATATGTATATCTTAAACTTGTTTCTCTTGTAATATATGATGAATGTGAGGTTGTGTTTTTATTACAAGTTTTAAAAATCAATAGTTTTCAAATTTGAGTTGAGTATTGAGGGTTTGAGTAAATAATTCTTCAAATACTTTTTCTAGGACAACCTTACATATAATTATGCATATTATATGTGGTTGGGGAGCTGTTATCACCTGTTTTTTATTATAGGGTGATAGCGGTCCTTACAATGGTATCAGAGCTGGGTTTGAATAATTGTTTGCCTAAATGTAATAGTTTATTTGAGACTTGACCTAGACACAATAGGTAGTATAGAAATTAGTCAAGTTTTCTTAAATGGATTTATTTACTTGTTTTCTAGTTTGCTTGATATGCTTGTTGCTTGTTTAATGGCTTATTTAACAGCTTTTTAACTTGCTTATTTTTATTTACAAATGTAAATGTGAATTTAGTAAGCTTTGTGTATGATTTAAAATTTTATATATGTGTGTGTGTTGAATGTATTGTATGCAATTGTTAAGATGGATAGGTTAAAGAGGTCAACAAGGCAACGATCTGACAGAGAGAATATGTCTACACCGCCAGTCGTCATCTACATCGGCTCCTAATTCATCTTCTACTCCTAGTACTGAAGCTGCTCCACCTCATGCTTCAGCTTCTGCATCACAGGTTCTTCCAATAACACAGATTCCACTTCCTCCTCCTATGCCGTCTTTTCCTCCAATGCCACAAATGCCTACAAATGACCCAGCTTCTATGTATGGTATGCTAAGGGACATGATGACAATGATACAGTATCAATTGATGATGTTTCAACACACTTAACATATTATGTAGCAAAGTAATCAAAGGAGTGAGGCAAAATGAAAATCCACCTATGAATGACCAACTTAATCAGATCAAGTTGCATGATTTTAGCAAGATGATTCCTGAATTTGATGGGACAAGTGTTGATCCTACAGTAGCTGAGAGTTGGATAGAAGAGTTGGAGAAGACATTTGCTGCTAGTAGTACTCTAGAAGACAAGAAGTTGATTTAGCGGTTTATATGATGAAAAAAGAAGCTTATAACTGGTGGAGACTGACTAGTGGAGATTTACATCAACCCATATCTTGGACAACATTCAAGGACACTTTTCTCACAAAAATTTTTCCAAATTCAGTCAGAGAAAGGATGATTGCTGATTGGTTGAACTTGAGGCAAGGAAGCAAGACCATAGATGAATATTATGGTGAATTTTGCAGGCTATTACGTTTTGTTGGAGGAGATTATCGAGATGAGAGGATGAAAGTTCAAAAATTTCATAATGGTTTGAATGAGGAAATTTAAGGTGATGTGAAGAAATTTGAGTTGCATACTCTAGCAAATATTGTGGCTAAGGCTTTGTTGGTTAAACAAATACAGACTGATAGTAGAGTGAGAACAGCCAATAGAGCGGCATTTCTAGGGAAAAGACCTGCTCCTATTTCATCCTATAGTGGTTTTGAAAGTGTTAGTAGAGGAGTGAATTATCAAGGCAAGGAAAGAGGCCTTTTATGGGAAAGCAAGGAGATTAAAAGTCGACATTTAAAGCTTCAACCCCCATATTTGAGAAGAGATGTTTCAGGTGCTTTTCTCATGAGCTATCAGATTGTAAGTGGACTCCTAGTGCATGTTTCTCTTGTGGAAAAATCAGCATAGATCTTTTAAGTGCAACAATCCAAATTTACCACCTATTTTCTGCGCTTACTATAAGCAAAGAGGTCACCACATTGCTAATTGTAAGGACTGACTTAATAATAAGAGTAGAGTTGATTTGGAGAAGGGAAAAACAAATGCTAGAGTTTTTACATTACAACAGATTGAAGAGACACCTTCAGTAGGCACTTTGGCAGGTATTCTGAGTGTATCTAATCGAGATACTTATGTGTTGATTAATATTGGAGCTACTCATGCATGCATATCTAAAAATTTTATGAATAAGTGTGAACTTATTTTTGAAACATTAATTGATCGCATTATGTATGTGACTACTCCTTTGGTAATTGAGAATAGGCAACCATGTGTGTGTAGAAATGTGAATGTTATGATTTCTAATGTGAGCATGCCTAATAATGATAGTCTTGCCTTTGTTGACTTTGATGTGATCTTGGGAATGAACTGGCTAAATCATTATAAGGTCACAATTGATTGTAGTAAAGCAGAGTTGAGTTTTGATTTGAGTGAAGGGATTTACATATTTGTTGGAAAGGTTAAGGCCTATAAGCATGAAATCAATTGAGTTGTGGGAAAAATCTGTTGTAGTAGCTATGAGTATTGAGGAGATAAATATTAGAGCGGTACCTGTTGTGAATGAGTTTGTTGATGTATTTCCTGAGAAGTTACGTGGATTGCCACCCAATAAAGAGATAGAATTTGGAATTGAAGTGTTACTTGGAACTGTACCCATCTCTAAAGCTCCATAAAGAATGGCACTTGCAGAATTGAAGGAATTGAAACAACAGTTACAAGAGTTGCAAGAAATGGGTTTTATTAGGCTGAGTATATCACCTTAGGGTGTTCTTGTGTTGTTTGTAAAGAAGAAAGACGGGAGTTTGCGAATGTGTATCGATTATAGGGAATTAAATCAGGTTACTATTAAAAATAAGTATCCTTTGCCTCAGATTGATGACTTATTCGATCAATTGAGAGAAGCCATGGTGTTTTCCAAGATTGACTTGAGATCGGGTTATTATCAACTCAAGATATTTAGAAGACGGCTTTCTGAACTAGGTATGGGCACTTTGAGTTTTTGGTGATGCCCTTCGGGTTAACAAATGCTCTAGCCGTTTATGGATTTAATGAATAAGATCTTCAAAGATTATTTGGATTCATTTGTTATAGTATTTATCGATGATATTTTGATTTATTCCCAAAGTAGAGAGAAGCATGAAGAGCATTGGAAGCTTAGGGAGAAGAAACTTTATGCTAAATTCAACAAATGTCAATTCTGGCTTAAAGAAATATCCTTTCTAGGACATATTACATCAAAAGAGGGTGTATCAGTTGATCCAGTGAAGATTGAAGCTGTTTTGGAGTGGTCAAGACCCACAAATGTGAGTGAAATAAGAAGTTTTCTTGGATTAGCTGGATATTACCAAAGATTCGTGGAAGGATTTTCAAAAATTGCATCTCCATTAACAAGATTGACACAAAAGAATGTTAAGTTTGTATGGGATGATAAGTGTGAAAGGAGTTATGAGGAATTAAAGGAAAAATTGGTATCTGCTCCTATTTTGGCATTGCCCGTTAATGGAAAGGAATTTGTGGTGTTCAATGATGCTTCTATCCAAGGACTTGGTTATGTTCTTATAGTAGGATAGAGTCATAGCCTATGCTTCAAGACAGCTAAAGTCCCATGAGAAAAATTATCCAGTACACGATTTAGAGTTGGTAGCAACGATACTTGCCTTGAAACTTTGGAGACACTATCTTTTTAGGGAGAAGTGTAAGATATACACTGATCACAAAAGTTTGAAATACATATTTACACAAAGAGAGCTCAATATGAGACAACGAAGGTGACTTAAATTAATAAAGGATTACAATGTGGAAATTCTATACCACCCTGATAAAGCGAATGAGGTAGCAGATGCTCTTAGTAGGAAGAAGCAAGTAAATATTGCAACTCTACTCACAAGTCAGAAGGGGATTCACATGAAATTCAGAAAGTTAGAACTTGAAATTACAATGGAAAAAGTTGATGTGATGTTAGCTCAATTATCTTTGCAACCAACAATCTTGGAGAGGATTAAACAGCTCAAAAAGAAGATGATGAAACCAAAAGAATGAAGTTTGCTATAAATGATTGAAAAAGAAAAGAGTTGAAAGTTGATATGGAAGGTGTTGTTAGACATGGGAATCGATTTTTGTCCCACAAGGTTTGAGAGAAGAGATGTACAAGGATTTGAAGAAATATTATTGATGGGAAGGATTGAAGAAAGATGTTGCTCATTATATATCCAAGTGTTTGATTTGTCAACAAATAAAGATTGAGCATCAAAGACCAGGAGGAGAACTTCAGCCTCTATCCATTCCCGAGTGGAAATGGGAAGATATCACTATGGTTTTGTATCAGCACTACCAAGAACTATTGCCAAGTATGAAGTTATTTGGGTGATCGTTGATAGATTAACAAAGTCAGCTCATTTTATACCCTTGAGAGTTGAAGATTCTTTGGAAAAGATGGCACATATCTACATTAAGGAGATAATAAGACTTCATGGTGTTCCGAAGACGATTACTTCCAATCGAGATACTCGTTTTGTCAGCAGGTTTTAGAAAAGTCTACATACAGCTTTGGCACCCAGCTTCATTCAACGCTGCATTTCATCCACAAAACTGATGGGAAATCGAAGAAGACTATTCAAATATTGGAAGACATGCTTCGGGCATGTGTTTTAGATTTTGGCAATAGATGGGACACTTACCTACCACTTATTGAATTTGCCTACAATAACAGTTTCCACAGATAGAGCCTTATGAAGCATTGTATGGTAGGAAATGTAGATCTCTATTATACTGGGATGAAGTTGGTGAGAGAGCTATTTTAGGTCCAGAATTGGTTCAACAAACAGTGGACAAGATACAAGTGGTAAAACAGAGGATGAAAATAGCTCATGATAGATACAAGAGTTATGCTGACACGGGGAGAAGACCATTAGAGAGGTGTTATTAGATTTAGGGTTAAGGGTAAATTAAATCCGAGATATATTGGTCCTTATGAGATTTTGGAGAAAGTTGGATCATTAGCTTTACTCCCAAACTTGTCGGAAGTGCATGATGTTTTCCATGTGTCTCAGCTCATAAAATGTATATCAGATCCTGATACCATCGTTTCTTCTCATCAACTGGAAGTCCAACCAAATTTGAGCACGATTGAAAAGCCGATCAAGATCTTGGATAGAATTGACAAAGCGCTAAGGAAGAAAGTAATTCATTTTGTGAAAGTCTTGTAGACTGGACAAACCGAGAGAGAGGCAACGTGGAAGCCCGAGAATGAGATGAGACATGAGTATCTAAGATATTCGAGCTATGATAGGGGTAAAATAAATTTCGAGGACAAAACTTTTTGAAGGAAGAAAGAATGAAATAGCCATGAATTTCTCAATTTATATTTTATAAATGTGTTATTGAAATTATATATAAATTCGAAATGTGATAAATGTGATTCATGTTGATGCATGAAATATGAGATGTGTTGTTGTGTTAAAAATAATTAATT
The DNA here is from genome assembly GCA_024138025.1 of Combretum micranthum. Taxonomy (NCBI): domain Eukaryota; kingdom Viridiplantae; phylum Streptophyta; class Magnoliopsida; order Myrtales; family Combretaceae; genus Combretum; species Combretum micranthum. The sequence goes on from JAMXBD010000526.1 coordinate 873,987, forward strand.
ATCTTAGAATGTTTAAATATTTGGTTCATAAATTTTAAGTGCATTAAAATGTATGAAATATGATTAGAACAAGTTGAATTATGCATGTATTTAATCCTATATTTAGCAGAAAATTTTAGTTACAAATAAAGCCCAAGACCACCTTTAATTAGCTAAAAAGGAAGCTCATTAATTAACCAAAGCCAAGCCAACTAAAGACCTTAATTTGGCAGCCACTAAAGTCAACAAATGGATAAATATTAACTTATAAAAATGTAAAATTCATCCAAAATTTTCAAACCAACATAACATACTCCAAAAGCTTCAAAACCCCATTTCTACTCTCCCAAAAGCTCTCCCATGGCCATATATAATTAAACCCTTCATCTTCCATAAATTAAACTCTCAAAGGCTTGCAACAAGATTCCTAAACTAAGGCACAAAGTCCTTATGGTAAGTGTGTTCCTCTTGTTTTTTGTGTACTTAAGTTATGCTATTATTAGAATAGGGTTTATATGCTAAATGGTGATAGGATGGTTTTTATACTTTAGTGGTAGTTTAAGTAGTGTTATGTTACTAGAGAAGTTTGTAGTATGTGTTTTATATGAATTTGGAAGTGTTGAAATGGTTGTGTTAAGATGACAAAGAGTTGAGTAGTTAATTTTGCAATGTGAAGGGTTGAATGAAAATTTTGTTTGACATAGTAAACATAGATGTCTGATGAGTTCAAATGAAGATTTTCACAAAGAAGTTAGAATACATATGGATTGAAGATTAGAGTTGGAAATGAGTTTGGAGGAAGTTTGGAAGTGAGAAATGTGATAAAAATTTTATGTTTCAAAACAGGGAGGTCTACATTTTTCGAAAAATGCATGCTGTACTTTACGCAGTCCCAACGCTACCGGTGTAGGGGTCAACGCTTCCAGCGTACACGACAATATTGCCGGTGTTGAGGGTATCCACAGGCGTGGACCAACCCCGTGGAACTCTCAGAAATTTTGGAAAATTGGAGTTACAGTCTACACCTGCTCAAAGCTGTCGGTGTATACACAACGCAGCCTATGTATTGTTAAACACTGCCAGCGATGGCAAGCGTTAAGTTTTTAATGAAAAGTACATCGGACCAATGCCGTTGGCGTTGAAGGCCGCGTGTCTCCTGCAGTTTCCATTTTTAAAAACTTCCTCCGATATTTGCTAAAGCTTGATATATGATCAATTGAGTATTTGTTGAATATTGTATGATGTTTAAATTCTCTGTTATGACTTTGTAATAATTTATTTGAATTTCTTTGATTGGTTATGTTTGAAACTAGTTGATTTGTGCTTGAACTAAGTGAGAAATTCAATATTTTCTTTTATACAGTGACTGATCCTCGCTCGACTAACCCTATTAGTTCTCGAGCTATTTTAAGTACGCAGTAACTTACTTGATTCTTTGTTTACGATAGGCATCCTTTAAAATTACTTTAAATTAAGAAAATTTAATAATTGCTTGAATGAGTGTCTTTTATACCGTTGAATCTGGTTCAGAGAGCGGTACCCTACTTAGATTAGGGGCATGGTAGTTTTAGGTGCCTATACCACCCTTGTCATTTTGAAATGACTTTCATAAGTGATCCAGTGGGTAAGTGATAAGGTATTCGATGTCGGTATAATACTTGCTTATTCTTGAAAGGATGTAATATGATTTAATTCAATGTTTATGGGAACACTTGAATTAGGTGATATTATGGATTGAGTTAAGTAAAGTCGAGGAACGGCTAAGAACCCTAAATAAGATTCCTTTTTCGTTTTGGATAAAATTATCTAGGAGATATGAGTATTCGAGCTACTTATATCAACCCCCCTAAGTGTCGTGATCGTTACTCAGGTTCCTCTAGAAATCCTTATTGTCTGGAGTTTGAATACTCTAGTGTTGTTTGACTAACTAAAGATTAACTAATAATCTAATGGTTGTTACATTTGCATTTTGTTTTAGTATGCATGGATCACTTCACATGCACAGGTAGGTTTAATATGGGTTATGGTACCGACTTTGAGGATTTCCTAGATGACCTGGAGGACTAGATATGACTATGGACCAGAATGGAATTCCTATTTGTAATAGACTAGTTATAGAATCTTTTAATGTTTATGTTTGATGTTATAGGTCGAATTACCTTTTGTGGCTT